>JAJONQ010122514.1:0-17176 GCA_036250385.1 Solanum microdontum
AATGGCAAAGTGTTTGCTACAAATTAGAATTAAATGAAACTGTGGTTATAACATTTATTTTGAGTTAATAATTTGTTATTTCATACAATTTTTCCTACGAAGAACACTCAATTACTATTATTTTATCTATCAAATGGTGTTAATTGAATAATTACAAGAGAAATTAACTCTATAAATAATTGTATCGAATATATAAACTTAGTTTTAGAAGTACAAAGTTTGAAAGAAAAAAATAATTGTTCTTTTTAAAAATTCTCTGTTATTAAATATATAAAATAAATGCACTCTAAACTTGTTCGAACTCAGGATAATTTGAACACATACGCCAATTAATGACTTTAATTTTGAAAAATCACTGAATTTTGTATGACACTCACGTAAAAGTCACTTAAGTAATGATAAATTATTTTTAAAAATCATTTATAGGCCTTCTAACGAAAACACAAAGGCAAATAAAATCATATTTGTAGCATTCTTTAAGCAAATACTCATTAAAGCAATTGACCATATTTTTTTAGATTGTTTCAATCCGTCTATAAGAATTTTTTAGGCTTTATTGAACAACTTTTTCGAAAATCTTTGTATGTTTCAAGCATTATCAGTCCTTCAGGAATGTTCATAAAATTTGTGTTGTCTAGTGAGTCATATAAATAGGTTGTGACAATATACATCAAGCGCATATCAAGTTTTCATGCGCTGCCAAACTTATTAGATAGCATAGAATGATTGCATCTACTACAAGAGAATATGCCTCTATATAAATTATAATCAACACTAGGTCTTTCCGAGAAATATTGTACCACCACTCATTCTTTACATCTAAGAATTTTATTTTTCTCATTACGTTTTCTTATAAAAAATCATTTGTACTCCACTGACTTTACACGTTTAGGATGTTAACATTATAGATCCAAAAACTTTACGTTTTTCAAGTGAAGCTAATTCTACTTCAATTGCAAGTCCCATTTTGGTTAGTCACTCATTTATCTACACTTATCAATAAATTTTGGTTCAAGATGTCAGCCTTCTTGCATTACTTCAATAGAAATATTATATCCAAAAGAATTGTCAACATCAAACATCATTTTGGTTCCACCTAACTTATTGATATCTCTTTATAATCATACTTTTCAGAAACTTAATAAACATTTATATACAACCAAAAATAATGATTTTATGCAATTGATGGAGAAAAAGAAATAGAAACGATTTTTTAAATATTGATAGCAACTTTATTATACAATATATACTACATATACATAATATATCATTTTTTGTTCCTTGGCCATTAAGAGGTGTCACATCACTTCTTTTTTATCTGGCTTTTTATATATCTATATATATATAGAGAGAGATTTTTTATAACTTACACAAATCAAATCTATCAACAAATCATATACAAATAGCTAGGGTAAGCATATACAAATTCTAAATTTATACAGCCATGGACCGAATTATACAAATTCATAACAAAATTTAAGAAACTGTAGCTGAGAATCATAAATATATGAAATTGTAGCTAAATTAAATAATACACTATAAATGTTTATCATTTCGTGTAATTTTTTCCATACTAATAACATAACTTTTCATGTATTAGTTATACATACATTAATACCAGATAAAGTGTATAATTAATACTATTTACTTACATTAGTTAATATATGTTTAAAAAAATGTACCAAGCAAGGTACTAAATATTAGTAATACACAAAGCTGATACACACATTTTTTTTTCTAATACACTCTATCAAACGACCCCTAAAAGTATATGTTTAGGTTTAAGTTCATAACATACTAAGCACGGTGAGGTATTACATAATGCCCTAGAGGTTGTTTTATAATTTTTCAGATGCTTTTAGTATGCCATGTTTCATGTTTCTCTCATATGAGCTTTGGTACTTAATGTTATTTTGTCTAAAACCTTAAATACGAGTACAATTTCATATGTACTCACATTCTTTCTGTACATATGCATTGTAGGTATAATCAGGTAAGTCGATTTGTTTGATCAAGCTATGGTATCAAAGTTAAAGACATCGAGAGTTGATCCACCTCATCCAGATTCCGGGTGTGACAAACACATTCTTGCTTTGTATAATTAGGTAAAGTCGATTCGTCTGATCAAGCTATGATATCAAAGTTAAAGACAATGAGAGTCGATCCACCTCATCCAGATTCGGGGTTAACAAACACATTCTCACTTTAGTTTATTACTTAACCATGATTTAGTATGATTTGATATAAACGTCCAATACTCGTAAAATTAACCCAATTTCATCCATCACCTCAGATTATTATTTGATGCATTACACTAAATGGAAGTAATACATTGACAACGGCCACATGGTGTTTTATAATAAATATTGTGCTAATTATAACAATCTTAGTAGTAAGTAAAAAAGTACAAGTAATTATTCATCTAACTTCCTTTGGTTAGTAACTCGATGTACTGCCTGATCACCTCTTCCCAATCGTCAATGCTTGCACGACTGCTTTATCATCTCAGCTACTCTACGTTTCCTCTTTGATCGTCCATTACCAGTCCACGGGGAGGTCATGTACTTAGCTGGACGTCTAATGTCCCTAGAAACTTAAGCATCCTGCATCTTCACTAAATAGTTCAATTTTTCGTTAATATCAACCAACAATGTCTCCACCTTTTCTGATTGAGCTTCCATTTTCTCTAATCGTTCCTCAACTTGTGCTAGACGTTCATCAAGTTTAGCACCAGAACTCAATCCACAAGAGATCTTAGAACAAAACACACGAGCAACTATTAGTAACTTGAGAGGTTTATAAATTTTCAAATACCTTTAACTTTAAACACATGAGATCTTAAAACAAAACAAACGAGACGATCATTTATACAAAACACGAGATCATTAGTAACTTCAGAGATTTATACTGGGAGAATATAATCACATCATTCTCTTTGTGTCTAATAACATAGTTTTGCTCCTCCGTAACCACCACCTCCTCTACAACATCCTCCTTTGGCACGTCCCCATCGTCCTCTTCCATTGTTTGCTCCTCGTCACTCTCATCCGGCCCAGAAGTAGTTTTGTAGGAAGTAGCTTCCATTGTCATCTCTTAGGTTCAAATTTCAATATAAAACGGAATTTTAGAAATGAGTAAAATGACAAGGAAAAAGGGAGATTTCTAAGGGGGAGTTGGCTTCCAACAAAACTCGTGTTCAAGATTTAATTTCCATAAGCTTCCCTATTGTTGTGTACGACGCCACATAAGAAATTTGAAAAATGAAATGAATCAAACAGAACATTACAAATGAGAGGATTTTTTTTCTTAATTTCAAATTGCAAGTGAAAATGCGAAATAAAAAGCATAAACTTTCATTGTTCACCTGCAGGGCCATGGGCGTTCTGACCATCATTTGCAACATAGGGATCGAAATAAGTGATCAGATATTGAGAATTCGCCTCCAAGGTCCGCGTCTTTAAAGATATTTTCCTCATATAATCTTCCTGCGACATCAAATAAATTTAAGATAAAAATGCATACAACACGTCTAGATGACTGGAAATATAAATGACGTTTACACAAACAGGAATAACAGCTAAAAATGCATCATTTAAGTATATAGAAATGAGTTTAGAAAGCGTACATTACTTGTCGCAATATTATAGATCTCTTCCTCGAACTGCAGTGCAATTTTCTGAAGCCGCAATACTTCTTTCTCAAAAACAGGAGTATGCCTGGTTAAGATTTCTGTCCTAAACAACCATATCAACAAAATAAAATCAGCCTAAAATGTTTGACATTACGCCCTGCTGTGAAAGACTAAAACTTGTTTTCTCTTGACAGCATCAGTTATTATCCAATTAACGCGAGCAGCAACCAGTCATTTCGACAAATTCAGAACAAAATGTAAGGCATTGAGAGAGTTAAGTTGATTTTCCACTTGAATTAGTTCCTTGAGTGAAAACCAAAAATGGAAATATCCAGGGCATACCCCTCAAGTCAAAGAAAAAAAATGTTGTTTGATTGAACGAACATTGGTTCCCTCTGAAATAAGGGATGTAAGGAAGTCACTATGAAGAAGTTCCGGGAGTTACAAACGAGGCTTTGAGGCTCATATTGGTCAGGGGTTGGAACAGGAATTGAACTCTATGAGATCGAATCTCATGTTATTCCTCAGTAGTTCAGTGGTAGAGCTATCAGTTGTTAACCGACTGGTCTTAAGTTCAAATACTACTTGAAGAGATATGATTGATTCTGAATTCTTGAAATTCAATTAACCAAACAAGCAATGGGAATATGGATGGACCTAGCTTACAAGTTATTGGTTCGTGTTTTAGTGAACTGTAGCTTTCCCCCCGTACCTTGTATTTGAAGTATAATATAAATATATCAATAATGCATATTAACTTGAAATCACTATAAGAATCCATAAACTTCAGATTATCAAACCGGCTTTGAATGGGAATACCTAATTCTGACAAAGTTCCAAAGTTGACTTGTCAAACTTTTGCCTAAGTAGTAATCTTCAGAAAACAGATAAACCCCGTGAATTTTCTGAATATATTTTCTCAGAAAATAAGTTACTCGAAAATGATAGAAAATGACTTCTCTAAAGTAGTCTCCTCTCCACTCACCAACACCTTCGACCCGGGAAAATGACTTTCCTAAAGTAGTCTCCTCTCCACTCACCAACACCTCCGACCCCAACCCTTGACCATCCCACCCCTCGCCACCCCCGACTCACTCCCCACACCATCTCACAATAGTGTTTTCACACTCAATATTATTCATATTTTCTTACTTACCGGTTATCAAACACTAAAAAATAAGTAGGAAAGCATTCGACCACTAATTTTTTTAATACTTTTTTCCATAATTCAACTCATAAAAACACATTTCACCGTAAAATTACAAAATTCAACTTGAAGCTGAATTCCATAATTTTCAACAATTTAAAATTAACAAAAGGTATTTTCACTCAAAATTACTCACAAAAAATCGAAAACAACTAATTTACAAAAATCATATTTCATTTTCAAAACAAAATTTACTTTTTCTTCAAATTACACAATGAAAGAAAATTACTTGTTTTTCAATAAAAAATAATTTTCTAAAAAAAACATTTTTTTTCAAAAAATAAGCTTTACATTGTGTCGACATTTCTTTGACGACCACCAGATGGAATTAGATTCCACCAATAACCAGACTCTATGGCTACGACAACAGCTCCGGCGACATCTCCGGCGGTGGCGGTACCTTCAACCCATTTAGCCTGAAACCGAGCCCGAGCCCGAGCACGAGATCGAGCTAGAGATCTTCGATTATTCAAATTCATCTAAATACTGATTTGATTTACAGATCGAAAATCAGATTTATACGTTCCAATCAAAGAAAAATCAAAACATTTTCCAAAAAGAATACAGAGAACAAGCGTATACATCTCCTCAAAACAAAATAATCTTTTTATAACTCACTAGAGTTACGCCGGTATTAATAATAAATTTAGTTACGAGAAATTGTGTATTATTTTGTGTGAGAATTGATCAGAGTTTAGTTATTCATGCATCGCTTATTTTATCTTTTATTTTTATAAATATAAAATAAGTAAAAATTATCTAAATACGTAACTTATTTTTATCATACTTTCTAAAAATTCCATACCATTTGAAAAAATTATAAAAAATCTCATTTTCTTCTCTCTCTCCTACTTTTGGATACATCACTCATGTATCGGGACGAGATATATCGGGGTCGGTGTACCTTGTATCAATAAAGGTAATGTATCGAAACACGATGTATCAGGACGCGATGTATCAGAACATTGAGCGACGTATGAGACGCGATGTATCAGAACATTGAGCGATGCATCAGGATAGGTATGTCTTGTATCAACAAAGCTAATGTATCGAGATGCGATGTATCATGATGTTCAATGATGTGTCCGAAATCCTTTAATTTTAAGGATTTTTTGTAATTTGAAAAGGAATAGAAATATGACGTAATTAGCTCTTAACACTATGAAATTTGTGTAAATTTTACATAAAATAATACACAATTTTTTCGTTATTGTTGTTGTTTCAAATTTCAAATAAAATATTTATAATTCAATTCGTATTCATTTCATATAGTACGAATAATTTCTTCATGTTGAATATGAAGAAAGCGAGATTGAGATGGTTTAATTTGGACATATGAACATGAAATATTTAAATGCCCCAGCAGGAGGTGTAAGAGGTTGGATATAGTAGATATGAGGAAATGTAAAGTGGATCGAAGAAGTATTGGCAAGAGGTAATTAGACATGATATTATGCAACTTCAACTTTCCAAGTGATATAACATTAGATATGAAGATATAGAAAGCACGATTTGAAATAGAAAATTAATAGATAGGTAATTTTTAACTCACTTTTCGACAAATCTAGACATGGTGGAAGCTTGGGCACCCTATGTATGTTGTAAATACATGTATTTTCTTTTTAGTTACCACATTATTTCATTTTTATTATTATTTCTTGTCTCTACTCCCATGTACCACTTTCCTTATTAATTGACTTTTTTTTTATTGTCGTATTTAATTACTTTGATTTGTTGCACTTGAACGAAAAATTTATTAAGAAACAAACTCTCCACCTCCAGGGTAAATTTGTCTATACTCTATTCTCCTCCGACACCCGTCCTAAAAAAACAACCTCTCCACCTCCACCATGTAGGGGTAAATTTGTTTATACTCTATTCTCATTGGACACCCGTCCTGAAATTACACTGAATATATTGTTCGTAATCAACTACTCTATGTTAACCCGTCAAAAGTTACCAAGTTATACATTTCTACCCCTCAAGAACAGTTGTCATCATCTCACTGTTAAATGTGTCAATTCTCAGGACAAGTGTCAATGGAAATTCCACCATTAATACTCTCAGACATGCTCATCCTCAATTCCAATTCCCCTTTTTTCATCTCACCCTTCAATACCATGCATTGTTCTTGTACATAGTAATTCGCCATGGAATCTGCAGGAGCAAATGCAGAAGAAAATCAAAGCTCTGTTTCTGCCCACCACATGTATGATGAAATGCCAAGCTCAAATTCCACTAACAAAAGTGTTCCTGCTGCTGAAAGGACTGACAATACAGTTTTGGGTTTGCAGAATGCGGCAAATTTTTCTGGGGTTCGGAAGAGGAAACGAGGCGAGTATGTTGCTGAAAAATGGGACCCGATAACGAAAAAACGGGTTTGGTTGGGTATATTCAACACAGCTGAAGAAGCTTCCGAGGCTTATTTAGCTAAGCAATGTGAATTTGCTACTGCCCACCATATGCTTGATGAAATGCCAAGCTCAAATTCGACTAATAAAACTGCTGATGCTGATGCTGCTGCCGCTACCACTGCTGCTGATGATACTGAAAGAAACAAAGTAGATCATGTGAAAAAGCCCTTTATTCAGGAGATATCTTTCCGTCACAAAAGCACCTTAGTTGGAGCTGAATGGCATAACATGGGGAAATTGAGAAAAAAAACTTTCAAGAAAAAGCAGGTATGCAAAGGCTTTAACTCTAACATGCATGCATCTAAGAAACCAATAAACGTCGTGAATCTAGAATCTTGTAAAGAAACACCATGTTCATTGTCTAAATCATCTGATAGGTGTAATACTATGAAAAGAAATCCTAAAGCTAAGTCAGGCTTACTTGGAATCCGAAAGCAAAAGAATGGGAGATATAGTGCTGAAATTAGAGATCCAATTAAGCATAAGCAAGTATGGCTAGGTACTTTTAACACTATTGAAGAGGCTTCACAAGCTTATTTGTCCAAGAAGTCTGAGTTTGATATGTTAACTCAGGGATATAAGGAGGATAAACCAAAGAATTGTGATCAAACTAAGCCTGAATCATCTGTTGGGGCATCATTGTCTAGTGGGGGTAGAAATAAAAAAATGGATTCTCCCAAAACAACGCGTTTCGTTGGGGTTCGCAAGAACCAGTGGGGGAAATATACATCTGAGATTGTAAACCCCATTAGTAAGAAAAAGATTTGGTTGGGGACTTTTGGCACGTATGAAGAGGCTTCCCTAGCTTATCAATCTAAGAAGCTCGAGTTTCGGGAAATAGTCAAGCCAAAGAAGAAATGTAGTAAGAAAATTCATTTAAATGCAAGGGAGAAGCAAGTTGGGAAAGAGAAAATAGCTGTAAATTGTGAAGGATTTCAGCCTGAATCAGTTGCTGGAGAAACTTTCCATGCTAATATGTATATGAAATTCGACGTTCAGAGATCAAAAGAGGTCGAGTTGCAAAGCAATATGCCGGTTGATTTTAGTACAGGGGAGAAGCTAGCTGGGAAAGAGAAATTAGTTGTAATTTGTGAAGGATTTCAGTCTGAATCAGTTGCTGAAGAAACTTTCCATGCTAATCAGTATATGAAATGCGATGTGCAGAGATCAAAAGAGGCCGAGTTGCAAAGCAATATGCCGGTTGATTTTAGTACAGGGGAGAAGCAAGTTGGGAAAGAGAAATTAGTTGTAAATTGTGTAGAACTTCAGTCTGAATCAGCTGCTGAAGAAACTTTCCATGCTAATCAGTACATGAAATTCGATGTTCAGAGATCAAAGGAGTCCGAGTTGCAAAGCAAAATAATGGTTGATTTTAGTACATGGGAGAAGCAAGGAAATCAAGAAGACGCAGATTCGTCAATGGGAAAATGGGTCCAACTTCCAGATGGCAGGGAAGTCATTTTTTCGCTGGAACTGGGTGTACCAATCATTGATAAGTATGGATCTCTTTTAGGTGAGTTCTGCGGTTTGGACAATCTCTGGATATATGATGAGAGTATATATTAAACGGAATATGATAATGAATAGTTTGAAAAATGCAAGAAGAATTTTTGGGTAGGACTCTGTAGATAGTAGTAATATGTAAGCTTCTTGCAACTTTTGGTTTTCATCATAATGATAATGACTGTGCATATTAGTAAATCTGTGTTTGTTTTTTCTGTTATACTGGAAGTTTCTTTTAGTGTGCTAATTAATTATTCTCATCTTGATGCCTTTGTGGACGTTACTATGAAAATTGGACGTTGAAAAGTTCATCATATCTACTTCCTTTCAACCCTAGCCTTTATTTCATCGTTGTTACTACTTTCATTTCTGTATTTTCCTTTTCAAACTGCTTTGAGATGCATTACTTGAGCCGAGGGTCTATCGGAAACAACCTCTCTATCCCTACGAGGTAGGGGTAAGGTCTGCGTACTACATTGGGCATGTTTTTGTTGTTGTCTACGTCCTTTCGACTACAGAAAATGGTTTAACAGTGCGGACAAAGACATATCTCATACATAATTTCAGTCCGTACTCAAAGTGTTACGACTTGTTTTGCAAGGTAGTCATTCATACCAAATTGCATATCCATTATGTCCTCCAATGTGAAAAAGAGATAGGAAAACAGTGTGAAACTGGATCAAAGACCCCAAAGGAATCCAAATTGTTCAAAGAGGCCCATAACTGAAACTCAAAACTCCACTTCCCCAGTTGAGGAGGAGGACATCCTGATTTAAAAGATTATACTGCACAGATTCGGAAGGAAAGAGGGACAGAATCAACAGGAGAGACAATAACCAGCAACTTGATTACAGTTTACAGGTTAGTGTTTGGATCGTCTCGAGACTAGGATGATATTGCAATGATGTAATGTTCGACATATGGAGGCGATTGACACTTAATTAAAGGACACACATAGAGAAATTCCAGGTACATACTGGCTTGCAGTCCATTTGGAGGTGCGTTGACAGTTTATGAGGAGTCAGCACTCAGCAGTATGTAGCGGAAGCCGGAAAGGATAAGTGTCTGCTAACATATGATGATGAAACGAGGAGCGGCCACGCTCCTCCTTACGTAAGGAATTTCTTTTCGTTCCTTACTCTTTTCATTTTATATCAAGGACCATGCAAAGTTCTTATATGAGGTAATCGAAATCTTACTAACTGCTAGGTTAAAGATGTTTTGCCTTGTTATTTGTTACATTTGTCTATTTTGTATGTAGAAAAGAGTCTTCGTCACTGTTTAGTGTTAACAACTCAACTTGGTGATTTGTTAGGCTTTTTTCCTATTGTTTTCACCAAGTCGACAACAATTTAGACCGTCTTATTGTGGATCTTACAATAGAAAGTTTTAGCTCTCATGCCTACATGAATCAGACACGTCGATAACTTTGTGCCTGAACCCTGAGCCCTTAAATATGTTGGTTTTTATTGGGACTAGTGTAGAAGAGTCATAATCACAGAGATTTGAAGAATGATAACTTGATATTAACAAATTTTCATTTGTTTTTACATGTACCTTACAATAATAATAAGCCCTTCTATATGACTCTTTGGCTATGCTTATCAAGGCTTTGTGCTGTAGCCCACCAAATTTGACTTGCATTTTGTACCTTTCTAAACTAATTAATAAAAAGTGGACCTACACCACCAAAGAACAAAGAAAATGTCATGGATCACAATCAATTTAGATCCAATGAATTTATACAATTTTAGTAAGGTTTTTGCATGTAAAAGAACATGTCTTGGAAATTGTTGAACTGGTCAAAGTTGCAAATTTGCTGCTGCATTTGGGTTTCAAATGGTTCATTTAGTAAACCATCCAAATAATTTAGCTGAAAATCAAGGGTGTTTCTGTGGTCTTCGTCCCATTTGGGCGCGCTCTGAACCTCCTTGTCACATGGCGACAAGACATGCTCCGAGCCAGAGCTCGAGTTTGTCGTGTGCATTCTAGTCATCGACTCTGATGATTCGAAATGGAAGTAGTCGTTTGTCGGTGTCGATCGGGGCCGTGGTGGCATCTGTGCTAATTGTGTGGGCAATATTTTTGGTTTTATTTCTTCATCAAATTCTCCAAAGCTTGCAGTTTCCTTGTTGTCCACATTATAATGCTTCTCAAGTGTGCCTTTCTTGTTGTAAATTCGACACAATACCCAATCATCAAGCTGCAATATATGTCAAATCACATAATCAATAAACAATTTACAAATTGTATTTTGCACTCATAATTTACAGAGATGTAAACCTTTCACTAAGCTAGGATAGAGGGAGCAAATGTGATCTCCAATAACTTTTGTCACACAAATATTTTATGAATATTTGATTGTGTACTATATTACTATGCTATATACTATATTAACTTAAATTCTGAATCCGTCTCCGGAAAGATAATTAAAGAAGAAAAAGGACTTACCCTCAAGTTATTGTTCTTGCCAGCAGACCGGTCCACATTGGCGAGCCGGTACTCATGCATAATCCAATTGGTTTTTATTCCTCTAGGTGCTTTTCCAGCATAAAACACAAGTGCCTTCTTTATCCCTAATGTTTTGGGTTTTCCCACCGGTTTATCTGCTCCGGTTGCCTTCCAATAACCGGTTCCTGCTGCTCGGTTCGGCCGTGAACCGTTAGGATATTTTCTATCCCTTGGTGAGAAAAAATACCACTCCTTTTCACCGTACAAAGCCTTTTCTGCATTTGCCAATAATAAAGAAAGTTTAGAAAAAAGAAAAACAGTAGAAATAGGCAAAAAATTAGCTCCGGTTTGGTCATAGATTTTGAAGTTATAATTTATTTTGAATAAAATTATTTTTTGTGAGTGGAAATCTCAAAATTCCAAAACTTGTTTGAGCTGTTTTTGGGAACTTCAAATTTCATGACCAAAGGATATGTGAAGATAAAAATTTCTTAGAAATTGATCTAAGATCTTTGATCAAATGTTAACTTAGCTCCCATTTGAACATAGAAGTTGAAACGTGTAAATTTGAGTTTTTAAAGTTGTGATTTTTGATATATGAAGTTGTGTTATACTTGCGACTTAGTTGTAAATTTTTTATGAAGTTTTGTAAGTGGAAGTTTCAAAAACTGCTAAAACTGATCTGAATCTGAGCAGTTTTTGGAAACTTGAAAATATGTGAAATCAAATTTTCAATTTTAAAATCTGAATCTAAAATTTATGATCATCGATTTTTTAAAACCTAGAATTTGTAAGTATGAAAGTTTGGAAGAGTCAAAATTACCAGGCAACTGCCATGGATCAAACTTGTAAAGATCAATTTCAGTTATAATTGATACTGCAATCGGCTGTCCGGCACATTTCCTGCAGAGATAATGCTGCACCAATTCGTCGTCTGTCGGATGGAATCTGAATCCCGCTGGTAACTCCAATTGCTGATTTCCGGTTGCTCCTTTGTTCATTTCCTTCAAATTCTCACTCTTCGTAACTTCCCTTTCCCTTTCGATTCGATAAATCTACCCTCTTAATTTCCTCTGTTGTCTTCTCTGTTTGTTGCTGTTTCTGCTGCTGCTGCTGCTGCTTTGTTAGTTTCAGTTGTTTGACAAAAAAATGATTATGGGTGTGAAGTGTATATATAGAGAAAAAATAGGGGGCAAATTGCACGTGATGGGTTGAAACTAGTCGTATGTATAATAATATAAAATAAAACGTGCTGTAGAGTTTGACAGCAGAAACCAGGCAATAACAGGACCATCGTTATTATGTCGACAATTAAATATTACTCTCTCTCTGTTCCAATTTATGTGACACTTTTTGTTTTTCGAGAGTCAAACAATTTAAGTTTGACCGAAAATTTGAGCATGAAATCTTCAATTTTTTTGAAATGAAATTTATATATTTGTAAATTACGTAAAAATTACTATAAGTCACAATAATTGATAATTCAAAATGTTTAAAAGATCTATGAAAAATTTACTGTCAAAGATAGACTTGTTTGAATCTCAAAATCCGAAAAGTGCCACGTAAAATGGGACGGAAGGAGTAATATAAAGTATAATAACTAATTCATTAAAATTCAAGTATTGAGACTTTTTGGTAAGTTAATCACATACCCCATCGGTTTCACAAGAATGACCTAGTTTGATTTGTTATGGAGTTAAAAAAATAAAAATTAAATTAAAGTTGTATCAAATGCATCAAAATATTAGTTAATCTTGTGACATTAAACATGTTAGTTGTCACGTGAAAAATTGAAATTAAAATATTGTCAAAAGGAAAATGGTCATTTTAAAGCAGACTAAAAAGAAAAATAATCATTCTTTTTTAAATGGAGTGACTATTAAATTAAATCTAGACCAACTTTGTTCATGTAGTGTAGTCAAGAATATCCACGTTTAAAAGTTGAAGATAGTAGACATGAGTATGCTCTGATAGATGTGTGAATATACTATGAGAGATATGCTTAGTAACGAAGTTTTACAAGTTGGGAATAGCTTCTGTAACAAAAAAGAGGAGGAAAGTCAGACTGAAATAGCTTGAACATGTAAAAAGAGATAGAAAAACGTGTTAGAGCTGACATAGTTTCTGTTTGTTGAAGATATGACCCTTGTTAGGATAAAGATTCGGAAATTGAAAATTAAGACATAAAAGGTTAATAATATTTTTACTTAATTTAAGAATCTAACAAAAATTATAATATATTATTATTATTATTATCATTTATCTAGTCAAATGAGATCACATAATTTTTTTTTTTTAAAATAAGATTTTTATTTTATGAACATTAAGTGGGGTGGGGGGAAGGGGGAGTACTTTTAAGAAAAAAGTTGCTTGGTGATCAAGAGTCTAAGCAAGTGGGTGTGTGGGGGCCGCTTTGTTTTTTTTAGATTGACCGCAGCCATAGACTCAATAGAAGAGTAATATCCAATGAGAGGACAACACGTGTAAAGATGTCCCCCACGTGTGCCTATGATTTTGTCACTGCTCTCGTCACTTGCTAGGGACCACTTATAATATCTCCGTCCCAATTAATATTAATTTTTTAAATATTTTCTTATTTTAATTGGTACTAAAAAAAATAACTATTTTATACTTCTCATATTATTTATTCTTTAATAATAATTTATTATAATCATATTAATATTATGATATGTTTTAACAGAGGCGAATCTATCATATTTAGTATATGATTGGAAAAAAAAGAAAAAATATATTTTAATTATTATAACAAAAATATTTTTTATAGACTTTAGTAACATTTACAAAAAGTGCTAAAATGTAATTGTCATTAGTAAAACTGCCTCTAAAAAAGTATATTCAGCAACAACTAAGTTATTATCGTTAATTAATTTGTCGCTAAAAATTATTTTAATATAGTGTAGTGAGAATTGATCACCAAACTTCTAAATAAATAATTTAATATCCAATCAAATACACTATTTAATATTATTTATAGCGTGAATATCAGTAAATAATGTTATACAAATTTTAAGATATATACTAAAAACTTTAAAGAAGTCGGCTGTTAAAGTAATATAATAATAATAATTATCCAATAAATGAAAAAGAAAAAAGGATTCAATAGCGGTCAGGTCAGGACAAAGAAGACCACTCGTGTGCTGCCTACCAAACCCACAATTGTCAAAAGGATATTCTTAGAATAATAATACACTTTCCATTTCAATTTACGTGATGTTATTTGATTTGATACAAGATTTAAAAAAGATTTGTTTCTTCAAATTTTGTGATTTAAAATTAGTCATAAATATTGTGTGATTACAAACATCTTTTAAAAGTAAAATGAACATTTTAAAGTTCAATTATTACATTTAGAAATATGTAACTAAATAAAAAGTAGAGTTATATAAATTAGGACGGAGGAAGTAATACTCCTTCCATCTGAATTTATTAGATATTGTTTGACTTGATCTAAAATTTAAAAAGAAGGTAGATTTCTGAAATTTGTGAGATAAAACAGCAAGTCATAAATATTTGTATAGTTATAAATCATTTAAAGTACGATAAATATTTTGAAGTTAAACTAACTAAAAAATATGTTTTTATATTTTAGACCGATTAAAAAATAAATGTTATATAAATTAGGACAAGGGAGTACTTAACTAGTTTGTTCATAGCTCCAAATTTTATCTAGTGGAGTAGATGACTAGTTAGTTCTTTTTACTTCAAGCTTTTACACCCTTACATTTTTGAATATTCTTCAATATTATCGACTATTTACAAAACATTCAAAACATATGATTATTCATCATTAGAATTAAAATGTAAGTATTTGAAGTCGTGAATTTAAAAATTCGGGTGATACACATATGAAGGCGTCAATTATCCATGCCAATATAAATTTTGTGTCATCAAAGTCTTGACTCTCGATTGCAGAAAACTTGAATCCACTTGTGATTAGGGGTGAAGCTAAAACAGTTCATTCGAATTTGAATAAATTTAGAAGCTTTTGCTTAAACTCACCGATTTTATTCTTTGAACTATCAAAATTTCGCACTTCTATCAAATTCCCCCTATCTCCAGATCGAGCTTTGTATAAGTAGATGTTATATTTTTGCAGAAACTATTAAACATGTAATAATATTTAACTGCAAACTCAATAACTTAGACAAATTATAACTAAAATAATAAATTTAAAATTTAAATTCTGATTTCGCCTCGAATCTTTAAATTCTCCTATCAACCGTGAATCCTTAACAAAAGTCCTAAGAAGGAGGATTTGACGTCTCTAGATAAAATTGTAGCCACTCACCAGATATGCCCAACTCACAAAAAAATAAAAACGCCCACAACCAATAAAATTTGATGTTGATTGGTCAAATCTATTAAAAAAATGACTAGTAAAGTGCTAAAAAAACTGGCAAAATACTATGAATTCAAAAAAAAACTAACAACAGATTTAGTTCACCAAAAAATAAAAAATAATTGAGTTCACAGCCCTTTGACTAAGAAATTTAAGCACTTTAACAGGCCACCAAAGCAAGAAAGTTATTATTATGAAAAAAGAAACATAAAAAAGTGGTGAACCACCAAAAACTCCAAATAACGTGATGCAATGGATGAGTTATTTCTCATTTAATCAGAGATTTTGAATTCGAACCTTAGTATTAAATTTTTTTGATAGAAAGTGCTTCCTCCTTAATGGGGTCCCTACTCCCTAGGTAGCGTGAATTCGAAATTGTCAAATTTTAATGCAGATATCAAACAATGAAAAAAAAACATTATAAAAAAAAAAACAGAAAAAAGTGGTGAAGTTTTTAACTTTTTTTATAGGACAGCTCAGAGATGATGTGAAGTGTTGACTGGATTATGACGTGCTCCATGAGAATATATTTGTGATACCTCCAAGGCTCCAACCTCGAAGTTTCTTCATTACTTATTTGCTAAACAATTTGTAATTTTTATATTCAAATTTAGTTGACTCCTAAAATTCCAAACAACCCAATTATAAAATTATTTTCCCTTTCATTTTTACTTGTTTATTATAATTAAAAATGAATTTTTATAACATATCAAAAGAAAAACAATGTTTTTACTTCATGTTTTATCAATAATATTAACTACTCATTTCAAATCATATTCTCCAATTTATTAAAAACTATACATCAATTAGTATGAATATCTTGATAAAAATATGTACATTTCATTTATTATTTCTAAAAAAGTGTGAAACAATTCATTGTGAACAAGTAGAAGTGAACAAAAGGAGTAAAATAAATTGATGTTTCGCTCTCTTCGTAGTCTTGAAAAAGTTTAATTTTATCTCTATTATAAAAAATTATTTTATTTTACCCTCGGTTATACTTTTGATATTTATCGTTAGCAAATCATCTCGCATTTATTTTGGACCGGATGAACCATGCCCCCTTTTGTCCATACAAAAAGATTTACTTCTTTTAAAGTAACATTTGATAATACAATGCATTGATTTTTTTGAAGAAAAACTGTTGAAAGTGAATTTCAAGATTGGAAAAGCGATTTTAACCATTTTTCAAGTTAAATGTCTTCGAATGCAATTTTTCAACTTTACCCCTCTTCAAATATCATATTTTTAAGGGAAAGGGGTCAAAAATACCCCTCAACTTTGGTTTATTGTTTGACTACGCTCTCGCCGTTAAAATGAAGTTATTTTTACCCCTCCCGTTACTAATTTCACCAAATTTACCCCTCAATTGGATGGAAAACCCCAAATTGACTCAGTTTAACCCAAATTTTAAAAAAAGACCCATTCCCCATTTTAAACCCAATGCCCGACCCGTCCAAAGTTGAGGGGTATTTTTGACCCTTTGCCCTCAATTGGATGAAAAATCCAAATCACTAAAATTACCCAATTTCAAGTAAATGACCCGATTTTCTCTTTTAATCCAAACCGACCCATTTATATCAAATTAGAACCCTAAACCCATCTCTCTA
>JAJONQ010122526.1:0-13319 GCA_036250385.1 Solanum microdontum
TAGTCTATGTTGATGACCTCCTTATTACTGGGAATGATGCTGCACTGATTCAGAACACCAAAGACATCTTGCATAAGTGGTTCAAGATCAAGGATTTAGGAGAGTTGAAATTCTTCCTAGGCATAGAATTCAGCAGATCCAAATGGGGTATCCTTATGAACCAAAGGAAATATGCATTGGAGCTCTTAGTTGAAGCAGGCATTACTGCAGGAAAGGCAGCGAATACTCCGTTGGAGTGTAATATGAAACTCACTACAGCCTCTGAAGAAGATTGTGGTGAGGAGGAGTTGCATCCGGATGTTACTCAATATCAAAGAATGATTGGCAAGTTATTGTACTTAACCATCACCAGACCTGACATAGCTTACACAGTCCAGACTCTCAGTCAATTCCTCCAGAAACCAAAAGCCCAGCACTGGCAGGCTGCTATTAGAGTTCTTAGATATATCAAGACTCAACCAGGATTGGGCTTACTTATGTCCTCACAGAAGAAGATGAAACTAACTGGTTTTTGTGATGCAGACTGGGCAGCATGCCCAAATACCAGACGATCAGTGACAGGTTATCTACTGAAGTTGGGAGATTCTCTCATCTCTTGGAAATCAAAGAAACAGGCTACAGTATCAAGAAGTTCTGCTGAAGCAGAATATAGAAGCTTGGCTTGTCTAACAGCAGAAATTGTTTGGATGACAAACTTGTTCAAAGAATTGAATATTCAGATTGAGGAACCAGTTTCTGTGTTCTGTGATAGTAAGGCAGCACTTCAAATTGCAGCAAATCCTGTGTTTCATGAGAGGACGAAACACATAGAGATTGATTGCCACTTTATTAGGGAGAAGATTCAACAAGGGTTGATTAGTCCTATGTATATCCCTACACAACACCAACAAGCAGACATTTTAACCAAAGCTTTGGGAAGACTGCAACATGAATCACTTTTATCCAAACTTGGTGTTCTAAATGTATTCACTACACCTAGTTTGAGGAGGAGTATTGAGGATAGTGGTGTAACTTGACCTCACTGGTTTGTTACTGATTTGTTACAGCTTAGTTTAGCAGTTAGTTATTATTAGATGTAACTGAATTCTGTTATGATTGACAGGTGTAAGATTGTGATAGGATGTGAGTTTAGTAGTAGCAGTATATATGTATGTACATAGTGCATTGTACAGATTACTTCTTCTAATCAATGAAATCAGTTTACAGCTCACATCTTTTTCTCTCCAATTAGATCTTCAATTGTAGTTGTAGATTTCACATTTTGTCAATAGAGAAAATATCTATGATAAATATATAGACGATGAACCGATAAACTTATGCAATTCGAGTGTAATCTAGGATCTTCTTCACTTAGGAACACTAGGAAGCTTCTACAATATTCCACAGTTTTTTTTTTTTTGAGTACTTTTCACATATGGTAAATGGATGAACTGGATTCGATTAAATTTGGGGCGATTGAAAATGAACAAAGAGAAAATTTCAAAAAGGGAAAAAAAGTTAAATCTATCTCAAATTATCGTAAATAAAATATAAATACTCTCTGTTATATTTTTGGGACTGTGATGCTTCTGCTATTCTTGAAATAATTTGAGGGGTATATTTGAACAAAGCTATGAAATCCATCAAAATCTTTTCCAACAACAACAAATCAATATGGTTTGATTCATGAAATCCATTCAAATCCTTTCATCATCTCATTCTCCCTTTAAAATGTGGAGATGATGAAGTATTATAAGATTTATTCTCTTAAAAAATTCATACTCTTCTTCCTTAAAAATTTCTGGAACAAAATCATGGAGAAGCTTTGAGAATTTTCGGTGAAATTGGCTATGCACTGTCACGAGGCATTCCGGCCAATTTTTGGGAAAATTTGTATGACTTCTAGGGTTTATTCCCCACCCTCTTATTTTCTATATCAATAAATTTCAGTTCATTCTAACGAATTGAACTCCGGCAGACAACTATTGACCATCGACATCGGTTTTCCGGCTACCTTAATGGAGCAAAGCCAACACCAAGTTGGGCGCCTCTCCAAGGCGCACACAACCTACAAAAAATCACTGCATATCCATCAAGAGAAACGTCACGAATCTCATTTCTAATGCTTTAAGTGTCTGTGTAAAATTTGGAGACGGCGGCGGCGATAACCAATCACAAAATTGACTTGATGATTTTGTGCTCATTCACTCCATGAACTTAAGTATAAGACTAAATCATAAATTAACATTGTTTTAAAAATGCTAATCAGTTTAAATTTGTCAAATGTAGTCATGTTTGAATGGTTTTAGGAAGATAAATATTTTAAGTTGGGTCAAAGGGTTTCAAGTGGGTTTAAAATAAAAATGGGCAGATTTTTAAATTTTGGGTTTAATTAATTGGTCAAATCGGATCCCTCCGTAGGATTGCACCACTTGTTCCTATTTGGTCTTCCGTTAGTGTGAAGGAGAAATATGCATTAGTTTTTGGATGGCAGGGGCATCAAAGTCCCAAAAGTATGACGGAGGGTATCTGTATACCATTTACGATAGTTCAAAGGTATATTTGTCCTTTTTCCATTTCAAAATTATAAAAATAATAGACATAATAAGACTCTATAACTATAATTTTGATAATTGTGCTCTATACCTATAGTTTTGTTTGCTATGGAGGCTACGAGTTGTATATTTTGTTTGTCAGTTTATATATTTCGCTTGTAAATATACAAATAAGACAAGTATATACAAATGAAGGTTGCGGTTTGAATACTTCGCTTGTCCAATTGTATTTTTCGCTTGCGAATATACAAATAAGATAAGTATATACGAATTATGTATTTATACAATTATGATTTTTCAAAACTCCATTTGTATATTTCGCTTGTCAATATACAAACATGTTTGATTATTATGAATTTTTCAAAATTTCTATACAAATAGTTAGGATAAACATATACAAATCCGAGATTTATACAATCAGGAACCGAATTATAGAAATTTTGAATTTTACAATCAATGATCGAATTATACAAATTTTGTATTTATACAATCAGAAAACTTCCTTGGTTAGGGTTAGGGGAAAAAGCTAGCTAGAAGTAATCTTCTTCTCAGTGAAATATAAAGGCCCTGGTATACTAGGAGTGTGATGCGTGCACTCTTTATTTTGTAGATGCACCTTGGGCCAGGTCTTTCCCTGTTGTTCTGTTTCCGACACGAGAAAGACGCACATAAGAGGTATTCCCAGCGCGCGGAGGATCCGTTAAGAGTTTGTCTCGGTAGGGAGGTGGAATAGCAAAAATTTGTGAAACTACTGTTACAGAATAAAAATAATCAAAACTATAGCTAGATTAGATAATATATTCTAGATGTTTGTCATTTCACGTAATTTTTCTATGAGTAAATACTCTTAATTCATTTTAATCCACTTTATGTAGAAATATATGAGAGAATGTATGGAACATTTTCTGTATTTTCTTATGATCAAATGTACAGATTTCTACCACTATTTATACATGTAATTGCTGAAAAGGAAATGTAAAACAAAATATATGTATTTATTCTAATTCTAGTTGATTTGATTCTTTACCATAAATAAAATTAATTTTTGTACAATTGTGTATCTTGTGAGCTGTCAATTCCAATACTAGATCAATCCAAGTCAAACGAGCCCAGTAGATAGTTGGCCCGACTTGTCTTTAAGGAGTCCATTCTCCTCTTTCTTATCTTGATCTACAATGTTACAAGAGTGGTTCCCTTTTTGTGTGAAAGAAGCCTCTTATCTCCAACATCCCCCCTCAAGTTGAAGGGGAAAGAAGAGAGCCTCAACTTTCCAAGAATCGAATACAAAGATGGACCAGATTGAGTTTTGGTAAAGAGATCGGCAAACTGAGATTTTGAAGGAACAAAAGACTGAGATATCAACCCTTAAAGAAATTGATGTCGGACAAAGTGACTGTTTAGCTCAACATGCTTTGTCCGTTCATGAAAGATCGGATTTCGGGCGATATGGATTGCGGGTTGGATATCGGAGTATACAGGGACCGGTAATGATGGTTCAAACGATAAATCAGTGAGAAGACGATGAGCCAGGTTAGTTTTGCAACAAGACGCCTCATAAAGCGATATTCAACTCCAGCTGAAGAAAGGTATATGGAGGTTTATTTTTTCAATTTCCAACTAATGGGAGAACCGCCCAAGCTTATAAAGAAACCACTCACAGATTTGCGAGAATCATGACAAGCCACCCAAAACTGCATTACAAAAAGATAAAAGAGAAAAAATGGAGTTTTAATTGAGAAAGAGGCCTTGAGTGGGGCTTGATTTAAGGTATTGAAGGACACATAGAGTTGTTGTAAAATGGGAAATAAAAGGTTGTTGCATGTATTGGCTAAGGGTCAAGACGATGAAAGAAAGGTTGGGTCTTGTATTAGTGGGATAGTTAAGTTTCCAATCAAACGCCGATAGATTGTTGAATCAAGCAAAGGAGTTACTGCTGCAATGGTTAATTTGATGGAATGATCAAGTGCAGAAGTTATTGTGGAGAGACTGGAGCAATCAAATTCACTAAGTAAGTCCCTGGTTAACTTTTTTTGTGTAATGATGAAATCTGTTGGCTCTCACATGATTTCCATTCGCAAGAAATAATGAATTTGCCCAAGATTCTTTATTTAAAATTTTGAATGTAGAAAAGACTTACGATCTGAAAGTTCTTGAGCATCATCCCCGATAAGTAATAGATCATCAACATAAACTGCCACAATGGAGATAGAGCTTCCTGCCTTTAAAAAAAAATAATGAATAATCATTGAGAGATTAGAAAAAAACATTAAAATTTAGTGCCCCTGCAAGCCTTGCATATCATTGTTTGGAGGCTTGTTTTAAATCACAAAGAGCTTCTTGAGTGTACATAGTTATAGGGTTAGAAGTAATCATCCTACTAGATCCTGCTGTTAAATTTGACAAGATTCAAAGATGAATTAATGTGAAGATTTGGTAATTAGGAAGATAATTCTTCATTGGTACAAAAATCAAGATAACATCTTTTGTAGGTGAAATTTAGGTGAACCATAAAATGGTTTCACAAGGTAAATCTTGACATTTTTGACAAATATTGTGATGTCATGGATGACATCAATAGGAAGAATTCACTCCTATAAATAGGTAGTTCCTAATTCATTTGTAACACACCTCTCACTTGCCTTCTCATCTTCAAAGGCATTTGATCTTCTTTCTCTCTTGTAGTATTTTCACTTGTACTCTTTTGGAGTGAAATAAATATTGGTTGGTTGTGTCCGAGGAGTAGGCAAAAGAAAACAAAAGTTTGCCGAACCTCGTTAATTCCTAGTGTACCTTTTATTGTTGTCTCATTTACTATTTATTAGCTACCTTTAGATATAGCAGTTGTGATTCCATCACTCTCTATATATTCGGCTTCCGCAACACCTGCAACTATCCTTTGGCATTCATCTTGATTTACCATAGCATAAACTTGGTTAACAGAAGGAACTTGTGGCATCATTAAAATCTGGCTCCTAGCTTGACTATAGCTATCACTTAATCCCACAAAAAACTGTAAAACCCTCTGATATTGAAGATGCTCAGTGAACTCTCTAGACTTAGGGCACTCACAGAATTGAGGAGGCATAATCGAGTCATATTCATCCCAAAGGTCTTTGAGTCTAGAATAATATACAGAGACTAAGGAAGTACCTTGAATAGAAGTAAATATTTATTTATGCAGTTGGAAGGTTCTGGAGCTATTGATCTTATTAAATCTCTCGCGTAAATCCTCCTAAATCAAATTACTGTTTGAACAAAACAAAACACCACTGAGAAGATCCTTACTCACATTGGACATAAGCCATGAAACTACAACAGCATTGCATCGATCCCAAAGCTTGGCCAAATCTCCTATGAATTGACTGCGCTTTACTGATCCATCAATAAATCCAAGCTTATTTTTCCCTAGCAATGCAAGTTTGACAGCCCTGCTCCACAGTGTGTAATTGTCTGATCCAATCAACATGATCCCAATCTAAAGAGAACCAGGAGCATAAGATGGATACAGATAAAGAGGATGATGATGATCATGATAATTGTCTAACTAATCCGAATTAATGACTGATCATGATAATTAGCTTTAACCTCTAACTACTTTAGCTAACTAAGCAATGTTGAGGCTAAGGAACACTTGTACATTTTCCAATCTCCTTTACACCATAGACTATACAAGAAAAATAGAGTGTGAGTGATATTTTAGTAAGGTGGAAATTAAAAGAGTGTTATTCCTTTTGAGTGTGTTGTAGTTACTTTGAATATTATATCTGTGATTACACAGTGTAAAATTCCTTACTATAGTGATATCAGTTGCTCCTTTTGGCCCGTGGTTTTCCCTTTATTTAGAAGAGTTTTCACGTAATATTCTTGGTATCATTATTTTTCCATTTTATTTCCATAATTTTTACCATAGATATTTTTGTGTTTATCCGCATTTTCCCAACACGCCTCGTGCTTAAATGATAAGCAAGGATTAACCAGATACTGTCAAAAGGTTGTCGATCGGCAATGTGAAGGAGGAGATATTTAACGCGCAACAATTTGAAAATTCAATGCAAAAAGTCACACCTCAAAATCAGAGCACCTGAAGAACAATAACTACTTGAATTCACTTCGAGGAAGGAAAGACACTGCCAATACTTCATCAAAAATGTAAAGACACTATCAATAAACTTAGGCTAAGAACCATTTGCAAACAACTTGTGTATTATTCCCCTAAACTGCATCTTTCACTTCAGATATAGGCCAACTATAAAATCATACTGTTTTTTTTTTTATAAGAAAAGCACAAGATGTGGACCATTGTTATCATTTTTTATAAGATAATATAAAGTTAAGCATAGTGATCCATGGACACACAGAAAAAGGCAGAAGCTAATGATGATCAAGGAGCATACTAACCGTCATAAATAGCAGGTCTATCAACTTGGTAAACAACACGACGATAATAACATTTGCCCCTTAAATGGACTTGCTTTGCTTACTATAAAACAATATTAGCTTAAATATAGTGCGTTTAAAGCCCTCGTATTGTGGATCTTCAACTCTAAATGGTGAATCGGGTGCTAGTGCCAGCTAATGAGGCTTCTTATTTAAATTTGTTGGAAAAACGCGAACTAACACAAAAATATATATGGTCAAAATAATGGAAATAAAATGGAAAAATAATGACACCAAGAATTTTACGTGGAAAGCCTTCTAAATAAGGAAAAAAATCACATGCCAAGGGGAGCAACTGATATCACTATAACAAGGAATTTTTACACTTTGTAGTCACAAATACAATATTCAGAGTGACTACTACACACTCAAAAAGAATAACACTCTTTTGATTTCTACCTTACTAAAATATCGCTCATACTTTATTTTTCTTCAAATTATTTTTCTTGTATAGTCTATGGAATACCTCACTTTACTCTCAATTTTTTTCTTCTAAATATAGTGTTCTACAAATGAGCTAATGAGCTCCTTTTATAGAAGAAGTTTACAACTAGTGATGTCACCAATGACATCAAGAAAATACTAAAATTTCAAATTTTGCAACTATATAGTTATCTTAATAAAATTTAGTTGGTATGGAGTTGTATCAAAATGAGACTTTAATAAAATGGGGCTGAAACCCCTCCCCCCACAAAATTAAGCTTGAATGGTCATAACTCATAAGGTACTCAAAACTTGAGATTCAATCTTCTTAAGAATCAATTTGGTGCGGCAAATAAACCAAACACAACCAAGAAATGTAATCCGTAGTCAAAACCTAGTCATTAATTAATGTTGCAGAGTTTATCAGAAGCCGCTCAGCAACGGTGGCAACCTTGGAATAATATCGACAGTGTATAGAACACAATTGTCTTCCCAATTCGGAGAGCAAAGTGGGAAATAGCTCTGCTCCATCTCGTCAACATCCTTTGGAACTCTGCTGCGATCATGATTTCCTAAGGTTTAGGAAATAGGAGTTTATTGAACACTCTAAACAACAATGGTGGAAATGGCCATGAGAAAGAGAATCCACCTTACTCCTTCGAAGGTCATGCATGAGCCTTTGTAGTTGAATTCGAGCATTGGAATCGCTCTGATAGGTGTTAATAGTTACGGAAGAACAATACTTATGATCCATTGCTGGCAAGGGGAAAGAAGAAGGGCAAGAGAAAGAGAGCTAAGGAAAAAATATCTGAAACAGAGTAAAAGGCAAACAATGAATCCAGCTATTGTATAGCAAATCATACACCTAACTCTGCGCAAACGCAATGACAACAGGGAAGATATAAAGACACCAAATGAATGCACAGATGCTTCAAAGTAAAAACAGCATTTGACATTCAAACCCAGTAAATCAAATCGTCTTTTTGGGATTTTTTCGGATTTAACAAACGAATCAAATTAAAATTTAGTTTAAAGGGAAGCTAGCAATTCAGATTGATTAGCAAAGAGAACATTGAAGAAGACATAAACCCAACAAATCAAGGCAAAATTCAAGAGAAAGGAAATTATTTATTAATTGAATTCTCATAACCTTTTCTTGTTTACAACTTAAAACATTACACATGCACATAATTCAGATTAAAAGCTTAATTTCCCAACAAAAATTATTGACAAAAGGACTTTTGATCTGCACTTGTGTTTAATCAGAAATGTCAATGGCCTTAACCTCAGATTTCTTCTTCTCTTCTTCTTTAGGAACAGTCACAGTGAGCACCCCATTCTCCATCGCTGCCTTTATTTCTCCCGTCTTTGCATTCTCCGGCAGTCTGAATCTCCTTATAAACTTACCGCTACTCCTCTCCATACGGTGCCACTGATCGTTCTTCTCCTCTTGCTCTCTGCTTCTCTCACCGCTAATCTGTAAAATCCTTCCTTGTTCAACTTCGACTTTCACTTCCTCTTTCTTGATCCCCGGAACATCCACTTTGAAGACGTGAGCTTCTGGGGTCTCTTTCCAATCTATTTTTGCATTTGCAAAAGCAGAGATTTCACGAGCAGAGGACGGGGCGTTAGCGATTGTGGTTGAAATTGGGAATGGATCCCATAAGTCGAGAGAAAATGGGTCAAAGATGTTGCTCTTTCGACCACCGAAGAAGCTTGGAATCAGAGACATTTTTGGCAACTTTGTTGTTAGAAGAATACAGAGGATTTTTAAAATTTTGATTCTAATGTTTAATTTGCTTGATTACTTGCTGATGATGAATTGGAGAAAGTGTCTTATATAAACGATGAACCGACAACTTATGCAATTTGAGTGTAATCTAGGATCTTCTTCAGTTAGGAACACTAGGAAGCTTCTACAATATTCCACAGTTTTTTTTTAAAAAAAAAAAAAAGAATAATTGCACTTTTTGTTCTTTTTAAGTCTTATCTTCAATGACAAATGAGCGAATTGAATAGGGGTGATTTGAAATGACTTAAAATGATATAATTAACCATTTTTAAATGTAAGTAATTTTTGAAATTTTATTAGTGCCATTGAAAGAGTAGGAATAACCTATATTATTTGAAAATTATGTAAATAGTATTATAAATTACAATAATTAAATTCTTAAAATATTTAAAAGACATATAAAAAATTTAGTTGTTTTAAAGTTATAAAAGTGCAAAATAAAATTGAAATATCAAAACTAACATACATTATTTGAAAATGACATAAAAAATACTATAAATCAGAATAATTCAAAATTTAGTGTCACATAAATTGGAACAAATGAAGTAACATATAATTCTTGAAAGTTATGTAAAAAATACTATAAATCAAAATAACTAACAACTTAAAATATCTGAAACTTCATATTAAAAATTGACTCTCTAAATTTTGTTTGTATCACAAAAATTGAGATTAAAAAAAAAACTTAAATTGGACTTCTATTTATATTATATTATATGTAGAAGAGTCATAACCAGGACAAGTTGTCTTTTAACACTTTTGATGCTCTTACGAATAATATAGTGCATGAGATCAATTCATCTCAAGTTAACTCTACAAATGAATTAGTTATTTCTAAGGAAAAACAAGGTGTGACAAGTACTCTGAGATGGATAGATATAGCAGATCAAGAGGAAGAACAAGGCACTTCTCCTCCTATGCAAAAGAAATTGAGCCCAATAGCTCCTGCTTTTGTGCCTAGTAGTGCCAAGTTATTTACTCCCCGACAAGGTTTGTCACCATCAACAAATGTTGTTGCAATCTTAAGTGATCATTTGGTGAGTTCTAATATTGAAAAATTGTCTTCACTTGCACCGATTAACATTAACAAACAACTTCAAGTTGGTGGCAGTAGCACTTTGTCCCCAAATAAGTTTGCTAACCTAAATGATGAGGACATCTCTGAGGAGGGTGAGGAAGAGGAAATGTTGGATTATTGTTTTGCAATTGCAGCTAGGAATGCAGATATTTTCCTAGGCAATAACGCAACAACAAAACGAAGCATGGAAGAATGCATAGTTGGAATGATAAAGTGATTGAGGAATTTGTTCTCAAGAAACTACCGATGCGACTCGCAAAGCAAAATCATATGACAATATCAACAACTTCAACAAGATTCAATAAAGCCAAGAAGTGATGCACTATCAACTGTTATTGGAAAAATTTGAAGAAGAAGACAAAAGAGAAACATATTTTAGGTTCCTTTAGAAGGTCAATCTATCTTGTTTAGTTCATACATTTGTAAAAGGAAGTTTGAGGTTGATAACTCAACTTTCTCCCTAGCCTTTATCATTTTTCATTATTTAAGAATCCTCACTTGTAATATCATCATAGAGTGTATTATAAACTTTATGATGATCATAGAGTATCTAGTTCTCTCTAGCTCGTATTTTCTTCATGGTTATTAATTAGTAGAGGTTAGGTACCTCATTAAGATTGATAAGGTAAGGTCTAGCCTCCCTTGCTTGTATTTATTCCTATTGAGAATTTTTTATGATTATTATCAATAAAAAGTCACTAGACCACTGTCTAGTGGTATACTTTTGCTTTTAAAAAAACAATAAATAAATAAATAACCAGGACAAGTGAGGGCTAACTTATAAATATGCTTATTAGTCAAGTGTAGTATGATTATTTCATTTCCTTATAATTCAAGCTTTTTCTTCCCTCTTAGTTTCAGGTTGAGAGAAAATGAGATGACTCAAGCAAAAACAATTTGGCAAAGTGCTTGGTCGTCTTCCTTAAATCTTTAAATTGGAATTCTTTTTTAAAAAAAATAAATTAATCTAGGTCAATTCAAATAACTTAGAAGAAGTAACCCACCAAATCACTCCCCACAAAGAAATAAATTTTATTATAGAACATTAAAGCTAAGTTATAGATTGAATTCTTCTTAATCAATAACAAAAAAATAAAATTGATTTGAAATCATTAAAATTAACTGGAAAAAAAAATAAGAAAGCAAATTAAGAAAGCATTTACAGTAAAGTAGGCATGTTCATTTTATTCGTGATTGTGCATGATTGTCTGTGTTTGATGATTGACTCGAATACCACGCCGGGTACAAAATATTCCCAAGATTAACTCGGATACCACGGTTGATATATACTAACGATTGACTTGTGTATACATGAATATCCACATACATGTGGCTTAAATACCACATCGATATACTAACTACATATGACTCCAGTACCATACTGGTACACTAACAATTTGAATTTGGGTATCATGGAGGACCAAATATGTTTTTATCGTTTCATAAGTGAACCTGATTTACTTCTTCATAACATAATTGTTGCATATTGGATCCCTAAGTGGTTTGGGTTATTTGAAAGGTGAGTTGATCTCAGGTATGACTTGTATATGCTCAGGTGGTACATGGTTCATATTACTGTAAGTCGGGGTAAGGACTCAGAGTCTGAGCTATGCATTACTTGTGATGGTTGTTGTATATAATATGCTTATTAACAATTCAATTCTTCGAATTTATTTTCGCATAATTGTACAACTATTGAGTTGAGTTTATGGGGACTCAATTCTTTACTTGTCTAAACTCTTTTGACTATTGATTGAATATATTCAACGTCAATTCTTAGCTATTTCTAAACTTTGTTTTCTAGTTATTATGATGAACTTGATTTTATAAATGATGTTGGATTTAGTTTGGTCTAGATAAGAAAGTTGGTATGAGAAATTGAGAGAGAATACCGAGTTGGCTGATAGGGTTAGTGATGGCCTTGTATTCATGATATTAATATAGTAGAAGATTTAGGCTATGATTTGACATTATGATGGTGTAACAGAATGACATGAGGATCAAGGTGCATTAATTATGACATTTATCGAGGGAGGTAAGAGTTCGTGGTTAGAGACTTGAGATGGTATAACCTTCATATTACATGATCATTTTTGAATGTCTATTTTTTAGTGACTTGAGATGGTATAACCTAGGTTTGAATCGATCGGTAACGCCTATTAGCATGTGTTGTTTATACTGATACTATTTTATTATGTCATTTGATTAAAGACGATGATAATCTCAACTTTTATTTTTTCTTTCTTATGGTGAGTACTGTGTCTTATTTTTTTTTATAGACCATACTTTTTAGTAGCTCTTGTACCTATTTAGACTAGTTCTAAAAAGGATTTAATTCGTTGGTCTCTTGGAAATTATAAAGTAATTAGAAATGTTATCATATCCTTACCGGAGTTAGAATGTATTTCATTTGTTTTCTACATGTTTGATTAGGTGTCCACACGATCAATAGATTAAATCGTGACAACTACTTAAATAATGTGTGGTGTTCGTGACAACTACGTAAATAATGTGCGTGTATAAAATGATTAACACGATGAGCTTTACTTACTCAAAAACATAAATAACAATTACTTATATATATATATGGACCCCCGCGAACAAGCATTATCCATCTAGTCTTAGAAACAAAATTTAAGATAATGAAAAAGAAAAAGGAAATTATTCATTAATTAAATTCTCATAACATTTTCTTGTTTACGACTTAGACATTACACACACACATAATTCAGATTAAAAGCTTAATTTCCCAACAAACCAAACATTAATACATTATTGACAAAGGGACTTTCATCAAACACTTGATCTGCATATTTTTAACCAGAGATGTCAATGGCCTTCATCACCTCAGATTTCTTCTTCTCTTCTTCTTTAGGAACAGTCACAGTGAGCACCCCATTCTCCATCGCTGCCTTTATTTCTCCCGTCTTTGCATTCTCCGGCAGTCTGAATATCCTTAAAAACTTACCGCTACTCCTCTCCATACGGTGCCACTGATCGTTCTTCTCCTCTTGCTCTCTGCTTCTCTCACCGCTAATCTGTAAAATCCTTCCTT
>JAJONQ010122534.1:0-23049 GCA_036250385.1 Solanum microdontum
AAAATAAATAAATAAATAAATAATAATAATAATAATAATAATAATAATAATAATAATAATAATAATAATAAACAAAATAAACTAATAGAAGAAAAGGAAAAAAAAATGTAACTTGAAAGAAAAGAAAAGAAATAAAATTAAAAAAAAAAAAACTTGCAACATGATGAGGAAAAAAAAGGATGAGGATTTTTAGGTTATATAAGTGATGATAGTTTGAGGTTAGTTAGGATAAAGGGTTAGGGAATTTTAATATTTTAGGACTCTCTTTATTCCTTAATTAATATTTACATTTATTTTTTTAGACTAGGTATATGTTGAAGGATTAAATAAATAATACCTAACAAATGTATTAAATTCACAAACTTCTTTATTAAAATCCATACGTAAAGGGAGCATATAATTTGTTGTATTTTACAGATCTTTTTTTATTTTAAATATAAAGCTACTAAAATAATAATATCTAAGTTTTAAAAATGGTGTAAAATCATTAATTTTGGTCAAAAGTTAGGTGTTCATAGTATTTTGGGATCTTGGAGCTATAACCGACAGGACTCTGAAAGCTTCTGCTTGTGTTGATGAAGGTTGCACCAACTTGGATTGGATCTCCGTCCACTTTCTAACTACTCCTGGTTTGGGTTGTACCCTTTCTTTGGTTGATGATTGTGGAGGGGCAGTTTGATGACGTCGGGGAGCCTCTAAAGGCTCATTAATGGTTATGCCTAATGTTTTTAAGTGGAGGAAGAGGAGGAGAGAGCTGTCTATCCGACTCTATATCGAAGGACACCACCTGTTTAGCTTTGGCACTTGCCATTACCTGCAAAGCACACACTCAAACAATAGATCTACAAAGGTAAGTTGAATTCGAATGCAAATTGAAATGCATTTTGAAAACACTCCTGAGGCTTTCCTAGTAGGAAGGCGAATCGCAAAATATGATTGGTGAGCTTCGGTGAGGTCTCCAAATTGGAAAATAACATTTTACTCAAGCTTCAAGCATAAAAGGGGAAGCCAATGCCAACACGCTGATTCACCGAGTTAGTTTCAGCATGCTAAGACAAGCCCTCCGAAACTGACAATGCAAAAGAGAAAGTAACAGGCATCTAGGGTGATGCCCTCTCCCACACGAGAATTCGCAAAGTGGGTTCGGTGGAAAAAGACAAAGTCGTCGAATGGGATATTATCCAAGGCCATACATATGCTAACCAAGGGGAGCTAGGTCTTACTCGATAATTCTCCTAACCTCCTTGGCGAGCTAAGACAAGATCACCGAACAAGAAATTTTAGCCCAATGCCTAATTTTCAAAGAGAAACCAACACACACCACAAATACCAATTTCTCCTAAGATTACAATCCACCTATATGATTTTCCATCGATGGGTACTTAAATTTCTCCATCTCTCACTAAGCATTGCACTAATTGACAATTTTCCCTAAAGACAGTAGTCACCATGCCTATCATTAACAAAAATCATGCAACTCTGTAACGACTGAGCTACTCAGACTTCACTCATATTAAATTAGGCACAGACCCAGAGAAATTATCAATTCGATTCAGCAATTTAATAATTATGATTCACCATCTTTATAGGCATTTAGAATTAAAAATCACATGGGCACAATTCAATTTAAAAAATATGATGACACTCACACGAGGCTCATATACACTTAAAATGTATGAAACAAGAGAAAGAAATCTGAAAGGCTCTCAAATTTCAATGATTTTGATTTTATAATTTAAAAAGACCCTTGGCCTTTTTATATTAAGCCCGTTGGGCAATCACGACTAATGTCGCTGAACGTGTTTGGTGAAGAGCAAAACGAACATGCCTGAAAAAACAACACATCTGAAGGCCTATTAAGTGGAACTGATATAGTCCGCTCAGTGCACTTTGTCTAATAACCCTTTGGAGTTCTGATCTCCTATCTTGACAGTGCACTTTTCAATCTTTTCGAGCTCAAAATTCAAACAAGAATTAGTTCACGTAATACCTCAGCGGTTCGTCGTTTGGGTTTTGCATTGTCTATGTTTCTCTTTTCAATCTTCCAACGTCTTCTCAACCTTCACTCACAACGCACATTATTTAAAAACCGTAAAAACAACAATAAAGACTTGGGTTGCCTCCTAAGAAGCATCACTTTTAACATTTTGTTACGACATATTGCTCAAACTCAACAATTAATTTTGGTGTTCGGGATGGTGTCACTAGGCAAAGTTCCCTGTTGCCTTCAATTTAGATTAGTGGCAATTTGACCCAGTAGGGTTTCTAGCTGCTTGATAGAAACTAAGTGCGAAGTCACCATCTGGGATAGAGTGGATAATTCATTTTTCAAATCCCTCAGCACTTTATAGGACCCCTCAACTTTGTGGAAGATCCTTACAAACATGTCTTCAGTACGACTACCTTCTAGCCTAGTTGGTTCTTTTGGGCGTGGACGATTATGTAGATACGTGTATCTATCTTTGTCCATCTCTCTATCACTCCAATTTCCACCCGCAGTGTTTTCGAACACAATCTCTATCCTTCTTCTAATATTAATTCACACCATATCCTTGAGAATTGTTGTGAGAACCCCCAATTTGATTTTTCAACTATTGAAGTTTCTTATTGTATAATGCCTCATATTTTGTAGCATTCAGGCACTGCCCAAAGTTGCTTCCAACCCCATTTATCGACCAGGTTTAACATCCCATGAAATGTTTAAACAACAAATAGATTTGGGTCATCATTTTGGCCATGTTTTCATACTTTTAATGGACCTTCTCAATTTTTTCTTTGGGCACCCACTTTTAGAAGAGGCATTTGGTTATGCCATGCTCGGTTAACCTTAGTCATATCATCTACTAACAAAGAAGCTATATCATACGGTTGTCTCATCTATCCACAATGGACTTATTGAACAACCACACATTTATTGACTTAATTAAGGCTACAATAAAAGTATTGTTGCAGCAAATTGTTTGCAACGTGATGTGTTGGATATTGCAAGTGAAACTTCTTGAACCTCAACCACGTTTTAGGCAAAGTCTCACCCCAACATATTTGAAATTTTGGATTTGGAGACAAAATGTAACCATCTTCGAGGGTGGAAATAATCTTTCCAAGAATGTGATCAGTCCGAGATTTGGACTCATTTAGGGCTTTATTTACAATGATTTAGTGTCCTCAAATGCTTATTTGGACTCATTTAGGGCTTTATTTACAATGATTTAGTGTCCTCAAATGCTTATTTGTACCAATAAATGATGTAAAACCCTTGATTTCTAGGTATATAGATTGAGGAACAAAGCAAGGACACTAATTTGCAAAAAGGAACAAAGCTAGTTGAAAGGATGAAGAAACGAAAGTCTGGTGATCGCCAAGTCCACTTAGCGAGTCACCGAATGGCAGCTTGACCGCCCAAAGTTCTAGTGTGCCAAGCCCTGAAGGAAATAACCAAGTTGGCGAGAGAAATGAGCAGTCAGCGGATCACCGAGTGGTTCCGCGATGCAGTGTTGGATCGCCCAAAGTTGCAAACCTAAGGACGCAGAAGACCAAGGCAGAGAGGTGAGGGAATCGACAAAAGGGCAGATCACCGAGTGGTTCAGCGAGCCAGACTTACTGCGTTGAATGGCTCTTTGCAGCATATATTTGGCGATTATAAATACATTTTTGAACATTTAGTTTAGGATTGAATTTCATATCAAAATTTTCAACATATCGAATTGTAATTATTCTGAGAAGAGAGACAAGTTTTTTCTTAATTATTCCTAAGCTTTGGAGAATTGAAGTTTTTCACAAATGCAGGTTACTTAGAGTTCACCCGATTAGACCCAACAATTATTTAAGCACACCCAACAATTTTAATCACGAAAAAATTTGGGAATTTAACAACAAAGGCATTAAATACATGATATTCAAATTAAAATAGGCACACACATACACAATTACTATCAGAGAGGCCCAACACACATCGCTACAATAAAAATTCATTTTAAAATGAGTAAAATCACAAAATATAGATTCAGGGTTGGGAAAACCAACCTTTTAAGTCGAATAATCAAGTTGAAAAGCTAGACGGCAAAGAATCCAACTCCGAAGACACAATCAACGACTAATACGAGATAAAAATGCAAAAATACGGGAAAAACTATTTTGGGTGTGAGTTTGTAAAGTTGAAAAGTGAGGGAATGTGAAATTTTTTGAACTTTTGAAACTTTGGCCTTTAAAAACTGTCAAGTTCTTCCCCATTAGGCGACATATGTTTTGTTCTCCGATCGATTCGGCGACACGTCGAGTGGGCGCTCACCTCGCTGAGTTTTACAGGACCTCCAGTTAATGTGGGGATCCAAATGGTGGACTAGGTCGTGATCGCCAATCTGGTCGGTGATTTGCCTATTTGCTCCTGGGCTTCTCGAGTTTTACGGACTCCAATTTCAAATTATCTAGAGTGCAACGGAGGTCCAAGTCGGGTTCACTAATCTCTTCGGCGAGTCGCCGAGTGGACATTTAGCTCCCCAACCTGCACTTTTCAAACACATTCCATACTTTGAACTGCACAATTAATACACCATTATTTCAAACTCAAAAAGAAAGAAAATAAAAACTTCAGTTGCCTCCGAAGCAGCGCCTTAGTTAACGTCGCGACACGATGCAAGTCCACGCTCAAACCTCATTTTTGGGGTTACCCATAGTGTCACTAGGCAACCCCCCTTGCTATCTCGGGTTTAAATGAGACGAAATATGACCATTTGGTTCTCCAACTATTTGATAGAGACTTAATGAGAGGTAACCATCTAGCTAAGGGTTGCAACATCTTCCTTCGTTTCTTTCAGAATCTTGTATGACCCCTCAACCTTGTTGTGGATACGAGAAAGCATATCCTCCGACCTCCCTCCCTCGAAATCCTTTGGCTTTTGGCGCTCAGGGAGGAAAGTGCATGTCTTTCTCCCTATCCCTTTCTTTCCAAGTGGGATTTCAATCCCTCCATTCTCTATCACGATGTCTCCAACCTTCATCCCTGCTCCAACTTTGGTTACCAACCTCCCTCGGGTAGTTTACACGATAACCACCTCCTTGGTTTGCTAGGAAATTTACCTCTTCATTGTAAAATACCTCAAACTTGGCCTCTTCAGGGTTCACACACCCAACTCCTACGACATTGACACTCCTAGCACCAGCTCCCATGACATTTTTAGACAAAATATCAAGTTGGGTCATGATTTTGGCCATATTCTGATCCCTCTCTTGGTCTTTCTCAATCTTCTCCTTGGTCAATTTGAAAGTGAGCGGAGAGACCTAGTCTTCTCTAGTGTACCATGCCCGGTTGAATATGGTCATGCCATCCAAGAGCTGAGCTGCTATCACATAAGGTTGCTGCATCAAACCTCTAGGAGAAAGTTGGCCAGCAACACCCTTATTTACCGAATCAAGGCTTCGGTAAAAATACTGCAGCAACGGGTTGTCAGGCAAGCCATGAGTTGGGCATTGAAGCACCAACTTCTTGAATCACACCCAAGTTTCATGAATTAGCTCGCCCTCCATACGCTTGAAGCTCTGAATGCTGTCCAGAAGTGTCATCATCTTCTAAGGAGGGAAAAATTGCACTTGAAATGCGGTGATAAGTTCTTCCCACAAAGTGATTGAGTCTCGTGGCAATTGAGCTACCCACTTGCATGCTTCCCCCATTAGAGAAAATGGGAACAACCTAAACTCGACCGACTCTTGGGATATATTCTTGAAAGAGAACAGCCCGCAAACATCAACAAAATTTCTGATATGCTCATGGGGATCCTCATGAGCCAAACCACCAAACAGCCCCTTTAATTGCAAAAGTTGTAGCATAGTGCTAGTAATGTGGAACACAATGTTCCCTTCAACCGGCGGCAAGCGAATGTCACCAATTCCACCCATAAGATGAGGGTCATTAGCATTAGGCTAATTGACATTGTTAAGGTTGCCGATGTCATATTGGTGGCCTACTTGGCTACCATTTGCTTCCGTTCACACTTATACTTTCTGTTTCAAAACACAAACAAGCAAACCAAAACTAAAATTAAGTAGATTCAACTATAACGAACAAGAACAAAATTCAACTAAATTAAAGAATCTTAACCAACACCACTCCCCGACTGCGGCACCATTTTGATTAATGTTTCAAGGACACTTTATCCAATTCTAAGTGTCAACGATCGCTAGTCAGTATATAACCCAACTAAATGAGTTGGGGTCGAATCCAACAGGGAGCGATACGTGTTTAAGATTCAATAAGAAAGTACGAATATGCTCAAGTCAATCATAGGAATAGACATTATCTAATAAAAACATAATTCAAATATGGGGTGACACGAATGTCAAATAACAGGGGTTTTGATTGCAAATTATCAACTACAACAACATCAAATAATACGAAATAACAATAAGGAGACGAGTTCTTGGGATGTGATTCGATTATGGATTAATGTAGACAAATGGGTAGTTGCAACTGTTAGTAATTAGCTGTAAATTAGTGAATATGCTAGACTATAGAGGAGGTAAACTTTTTCTCAAACAATTTACCCCGAATTAGGTCGGTTTCTTGAACACCAACAAGCAAGAAAATAGGAACAACCTATGCCTTAGTCCATTCACTCTCTCGAGCTGAATGTGTGGAAAAGGGTTTAGGATTAACTCTCTCGAGCTAAACCCATGAAAGCCCAATACCCACAGACCATCAATTCAATAATTTTGGTTTTAAAACCTCTCTCTCGAGCAAGCCAAATTCACGAAGGTAGAATTGCATTTGCAACTACAATCCTTGAAATTAAACCACAATTACTGAATAAAATTACTTCTAAACAACATTTAAACTAACAATTAGCAATACTGATCAGCTAAATCAACCCATAATCACATTATCACACGCCAAGAATTGGGGTTTTAGCTAGACATCATAAAAAGATAAAAATCACTACCAAATTGTGTTTCCATCAACTAGGTAAGATTAATTGCGTCTTTACAAAGGTCCAAATTGAAGAATCTGAAAGACGCACTTCCAATTTCTCAAAAATGGAAAACTTCAATTCTTCAAAGATAAGGAAAACTTGTCTCTATACTCTCGGTTCAAAAACTCTATGATAAAACTTCTAAAAAAAGTTAGATTCTCCTAAACTAAATATTCAAACACGTATTTATTGTCGCCAAAAATATTTTGCAAAGAACCATTCGGCACAGTAAGTTGGGATCACTGATCAACTCGGCGATCCACCCTTTGGTCAGTTATAGCACCTTTTTACTTTGACCTTCAACATTCTCAAGTTTGTAACTTTGGGCTATCCAACACTGCATCACGGAACCACTCGGCGACACGCCGACTGCTCCTTTCTTTCGCCAAATTGATTTTCTCCTTCAGGGCTTGGTACATTGGAACTTTAGGCGGTCAAGAGGCCAGTAGGCGACTCGCCAAAGGGACTTGGCGATCACTAGGCCTTGATTTCTTCCTAATTTCAGCTCACTTCATTCCTTCTTGCAAATTAGTGTCCATGTTTTGTTCCTCAATCGTAATACCTGGAAATCAAGGATTTTACATCAGTTATTGGCAGAAAATAAGCATTTGAGAACACTAAATCTATCCAAATAAAGCCCTAAATGAGTCCAAATCGCAGTCTCATCAAATACCCACTACATAAAATTAAAACCCAAATCCATTTAAGCACCCCTAGATCTTGGGGTTTTAGCCACTCATCACAAAAGTAAAGAAAGTATACCTTTCATGAAAGAAACCATGGGTAACTATAAATCAAACAATAAAGAGTAAACCCACTTAGGATTCAACTTCAATTGTCAAATTCAATCTTTAAATTGTAAAACCCCCCAAAAAACTGGAAAAGTGTTCTATCAAGGGTAAAGTATTCTTATTCTCTCCAAACTATTTTGAACTCACTTTACTTTTCATTATCCAAACACTCTAAATATTGTATCCTTTGGGATATTTACACTTTTCCAAAGTTTTTCAAAAATCCACTTTGTAATCCACTCGGCGCCGTTAGTTTGTTTTGCCAAATCTTATTGGCAACTCACCCTTTGCTCCTCAGCTCCTCTTGAGATGCTCTAGGCTTTAGTTGTTTGAACCTTAGTTGGCGAACATGATTCAGTCAACCATTCACGTTCGTTGAATCACCGAATACCACCTTAGTTCACTATTATATCATTAAATCTTTGTCGTGCACATTGTCCCTTTTGGCGATATGCATCTGTGTCGTCATTCTAACTCGGTGCATCGCCTTTGCTATTGGAGTTTTCTGAACTTCTTTGATAGACAAAAGTTCTATGCACTGTCAATTTGGGTGAGGTATTGCTCGGTTGGTGATCCGCCCTTCATGTTAGGCGATCAACAATGTTCGCTTTTCACTTCTTTTGTACTTTTGGTCATTCTTCCAAACATCAGTCCTTGCCATGTCCAATTGCCTTCATAGCTGCAAATCATCAATATTTGGTAGGAAAAGGACAAAGTTAGTCATTGAGGACACTAATTATTGAGCTAAATGGACCTTAAATGAGTGCAAATCTACCACTCATCAGTATGTTGCTACTTGATTCTTCTTAAATTTCATGTTTAATTTTTTTATAACATTCAATGAACAAATAAGCTACATACCATTTATAGTTTATGTTGGACAGGCGAATATCAAGGACTCTATGATAATGCTTTACAATTATTTCTTGCTACACTCTTGAAAATTATGGCCAAGCATGTCTTTTATTTATTTATATTTTTCTGCAGAAAATAGGAAAGGGCTTCTCTTGCCTCGCCAGACTAGCAATGAAGGTGATAATGTTATATTTTTCCATAGTAATATTAAGGTAGTAAACTCATGTTTTTGTTGTTTTTCAAAATTTAACAAATAGGTAATCCAGGTTAGCAAATGACACCTAAAGTTAAAGCATTAACAAAATTCTTAATTTGCACTAATGGGTGTTAAACAATTACCACAGAAAGCTTAATATTTGTCCTATCCTATTTCTGATAAGTAACTTCTCATACAAATTTCATGCCAATACAAGTAGATTGATTTTGGATTATACTAATTTTAATTCTACTCCTAGAAAATAATTCTACATGTTAGAAGATTTGTAGTGGGTTTGAATTTTGACTTAACATTATTGTCATGACTGGGTAAGAACTTCTTATCCTTTATATTTTCTTATTGTTCTATTTATATACATGTGATGTTGAAGAATCAGTTTCAATTTTTAGGATCTATATTTTTAATGCATAAATTAATGTAAATCTTTGATAATTTATATCAATTTTTAATATTTAGGATCTGAAATAATTTGTTGAAGTGTTGGACGGATTATCCAAGGTATTGCAGAGAATATATTGATGGTGTTCAATCTCTTTTTGTCTTTCCTTACTCTGTTGGAGATCCGCAAGGATAAAAAAAATCAATGCACGTGTGGAAAGTGTTGTAATATCCATTGGAATCGAAGGAACATAATATATAATAATTAAATATGCTATGTATTTGTTCAAGGTTATACAAAATTGATCAATTGTGGGGAATGGGAAATACCGAAGAATGTTGATACTTCATGGATGGGATCACTTTGTCACGACCCAATATCTCAGGTCATTATGGCACCTACTACATCCAACTACTAGGTAATCCAAAATCATAGCCTGAAACTAGAAGCAACAGACTGTTGCACGAAAGAAAAGAAATGTAAAAAATAAGCCATGATAACAAAAAGCAAAGGAAAAAGGGAGAATCAACTTAATTAAAAAACCAACCCAACACCTAGTATGAGACAGTATTTGAGCACTTATTCAAAACAAGAGTACAATAACAATACAATAATACCGAATTATCTCTGGAAAGCACAATAAAGACTAGTCCTAGTCCAAAATAGGGGGAAAGTGGGGAAACTTCAAATGCCAGGAGCTCATGCAAATCTCCGAATACCAAGAGCAGCTCCGCATGTGTTCCAAATAAGTGTAGAGAACTAGTACTATGATTTTTAGGGTGTAGAACTGTAGTATGAGTACCAAAAAGTTGTTCTTAGTTGTCATAGGCCGACAAATCTCCAATTATAACATAAGCATAAACAACATGTAATAAAGGAGCAAATATCACAGATAGCTAAAGGAAAAATAGGAAAATCAAAGTGATAGACAAACTGAACAAGGAATAGAGAGCAAAGGAAAGCAGATAAAGTAAATAAGGGACAAACTGGATGAGCTAGGAAATCACCTAAAAATGACAATGATCTTTAAAGGGAGGAAACTAGACAAAAGGTATACTAAAGGAAACCATAACCAAAATATATTAAAGCCAAGAAGGTTATTTCCAACCAACACCTTCACAAAAAGTATCACATAAAGGGGGACAATGGAAGTACCTACCTTCAAACAAAAGATAAGTCTTCATTTGGCCATCAGTAAGCAATTAGTCAAATAATAAACTTACCGAGCCCTTATGTGCTCAAAAACAACACAACAACAAACTAAATCTGTAGAACTCCCTATTTCACCAACATATACACATAACAATCAATTATGTTGGTGATAGCCAATGCAAGTGTAATGCAGGCTATGCATTGAAAATAAGTAATACCAATATTATACAACAACTTTCCAATAATGCATGCTACTGATTTTTGTAGACATGGTTGAAGAATAAATGGAGATATTCATGGATAATTTCTCTATAGTAGGTGACTCTTTTGACGAATGTTTGGGTCATTTGAGTAGAGTGTTGAAATATTGTTTTGAAAAAAAAATTGTCCTTAATTGTGTTAAATGCCACTTCATGGTGATAGAGGGGATTGTACTCGTGCACAAGATTTTGGGCAAGGGAATTGAAGTTTACCAAGCAAAGGTAAATTCCATTGCTGGACTACCACCTCAAATCTCAATAAAAGGTGTTCATAGTTTCTTGGAGGATGCCGGTTATTATAGTCATTTTGTCATATATTTCTATAAGGAGGTTGTTCCATTATGCAAGTTATTGAAAATAACAGAGCGTGTTTTATTTCAATACTGATTGTTTAAATGCATTCAGCCTCACTTATTATTGCCCCAGATTGACGTCTTCCATTTGAATATATGTGTGATTATAGATGTTTGGCCCTTGGTGTTGTACTTGGTAAAAGAAAGAACAAACTAATCCACCCGGTCTACTATGCTAGCAACACATTGAATGGATATCAAAAGAACTACACCATACGAAACAAGAGTTGTTGGCTATTGTGTATGGTTTTGAAAAGATTTGAGCTTATTTGTTGGGTAGATACTAAGGTGATTGTGCACATCGATCACATGGGCCATAGGTAGTTGATGGCGATGAAGGAAGCTAAATTGAGGTTGATTCGGTGGGTACTACTACTCCAAGAGTTTGATCTTTTGGAGAATGAGCATAAGGGTTGTGAAAATCAAGTAGTAGATCATCTATCTCGTGTTGAATCATATGTTATGTTTCAAAATGAAAGGGACATCGAAGAGGAATTTTTGGATGAATCACTTACGGTGATTTTTCATGGTTCCCCATTGTTGTATACTTATTATGCCAATTATGTGGTATTTGGGATCTTTACCAAGTGACTAAAATACTTGAAGCTTGTCGTGCATCACCGGTAGTGTGCACCTTGGTGGGATTCAAACGACATCTAAAGTCCTCTAACATGGGTACTTTTTCCTTTTTTATATTAATATGAGAATGCTTTAACTAAGGTGTGCGTCAAATGACAAATGCAAGGAAGTATTTCTCGTAAGCATGAGCTTTCCCTTTAACCAATTCATGAAGTTGAGCTCTTTGATGTTTGGGGGATAGAATTTATAGGGCCTTCTAAGGAGAAAACTTAATTTTTAGTTGTTTTTAATTATGTTTGTTTAGTGTGTTGGTTGAAGTAAAGCACCAAAGTGAAGGGAAATTTGGCGTGCTAGGTCAAGTCACCAAGTGAATTGGGTGAACCCATCTTTGTTCACCTTGTCATTTCAAATCTTGCTAGTAGCCCAAGAAATGTAGAAAACCTCTCCAGAGGTATCTCCAGCTCGGAGAAGGCCAAAACGTATATTCATTTTAAAACCAAGTGTCGATGCCAAACCTTCTCAACACAAATCTAACCATGTGAGTGAAAAAATAAAAAAAAAGAAGTTGTTGCAGCTCCACAAGCTATTAGCAAGAGGAAATTGGTTCATGAATAGACAACTACTTAGAACTATGACTCCTACCCTTTGAATTATTCGTGGTCTGATGGTAATGATTATTAAGAGAGGGTTAAGGGTTCCACCGCTATGGTGCTTAGACGCGATGTTGAGTCTAAGGCTACAAAAAAGAGATGTAGTGGATTTTGCTCCAAGGATATCCATGATCTGTTTGCCAATATTTACCTCGAATAGTCCCTATAGCTGCACCTAATTCGTTGAATCACTTGAAAGCTACTTAGTTGTGTACTATTATTGAGGATAAGATACTATCTATTTATGGGGAAATGGATAGATACCCAACTGTATTGGATACTATCCAGTTTCATGGTTTCAAGAGATTCACCCGAGCCCAGGACCCTTACATTTCTTCTTGGGTTAGGTAATTCTATGAAGCGTATGCTGGATCGCTCACAAAGAAGATGAAGTGAGTTATTTATGAGGTGTTTTCTACCATTGAGGTTCAAAAGGATTGTTCAATGTGGGATAGTTGCCCTTCATGAATAACTTGAAGGTGAGTTGAGATGCACATATACTTATACAGAGAAGAAACAACAAAATCTCGAAAACTTGAAGGGTTAACTTGCCCAACTTTTATATGATGCTACACCTCCATGAATCAACGAAGGGGTTGAGATTGAATAGAAGTACTCGAGTGTGGTAGCTTGGTATTGGTTTGGGTTTATTAGATGAACTTTGATGCCATCTCAAAATTAGTCTATTCTCCAATATGCGAAGGTTGTCTTGCTGGGCTGCATCATCCATAGGTGGCGATTAAACGTTGGTTATATCATCTTGCCAGAGATTCTCTTGAGGGTGAGGAAGCAACAAACCCAATTACCCTTCCTTATTTTGATCACTTCTTTTTGTCAGACATCTGTCATCCTGTTTATTGAGGAGACGATATTCGAGTCACACTAGCCTCATGTAGTGATGTACGACAAATAGAGGAGGATTATTTTATAGATTATATGGCTAGGAAGAAGTAGGGACCATTTGATTTTACATTTCTGATTGTTGACCTAGACACTTAGGAGACTGACACTCCACTTCCCGCTTCTCCTAGGGAGACTTGACGTACTCATTCTGGTATGAGGCCAAAAGTATATATTTTTAATCATTATTTGCCTCACATTTTATATTTGTATATATCCCATTTGATCATGAATTTTATAAATTGTGCTTAATGGTGTATTTTCTTTGTAAGAGTAAATTGGAACAAAGATGAAAGATTATAGAAGAAAATCAAGCAAACATCTTAATTGTTTAAATTAAATATAAAAGCAATATTTTATATTTGTGTCAAAGTGAAAAATGTAAATTCTCAAGGAAATAAGCATATGCCATGTGGCTTGAAAAGGTAGACACGCAAAATTGTGAGGGGTTATTGTTCAAGAGGAATTCTAATTCTTTTAGGTTTTGGTTACCTAATTTATTTTGGACTCAGTTATTTTTATGGGGTTTTCTACCTCTATAAATAGTCCATAAAAAAAATTAAAATAGGGAGCATATACTTTGTAAGGAAAAGTTGTCAATACTTTTTAGGGTTCTTTTTTTCTTCTTCTTTACTTAGACATTAGTAACTAAAGACACTTGTTTTGGGGCTACAACTACGGGTACTTGTTGAACATCGATTTTTTCAATTAATGATTGGTTATCGCTTAAATTACTTTTGTATTCTTGTTTTAGTATTTCATGCTTTCTCACCATAGAAATAAAATTAGGGAAAAGGACGAATTTTCCCCGGAACTTTAATAAATGGCACGTCTATGCCCTCCGTTATACTTTGCGTCCATCTAAACCCCTGTTGTCCAATTATCGGTACACACATGCCCCTCTCACTAATGGCCCCCTCATTTTGTACACGTGTTATAATCCTAATCAACTACCCGTTTGACCATTGTTTTTAACCCATAAACTAACAACCCGCCCCATAAACCCAATACCCACCTGATTCCCTCTAAAATATCCCAAGTCAATTAAAAGACCCAAATCTTCCAAGTCTCGTTCCTATCTCACAAAACCCAAATTTACTTTCGTATCTCACAACCCCAGCCTACTTCTTTAGTAAGGTTCATCGATTCCATAGTTTGTTGGTCGATTCCACCATGTGTTCGTCATTTCTATCGTGTGTTGGTCATAATTTCATAGTAAATTTTTCATCTATAAGCCGTTTCCCTGAAATCAAACCTAAAACCATGTCTGAAAGTACTTGTGATACAATTAGTAACTCCATGATGATGACTTGTTTTTGTGGTGAAATGACTCGTTGTTTCACTTCAAGGACTCCATTGAACCCGGAAGAAGATTTTATAGATGTTCTAAACATTAGGTACATTTTTCGCTAAATGTAAATTAATATGGTTTCCGCTTGTATTTTGGTGATTATGAGTTGTTTTCTGTTATTTTTATCAGATTGAAAATTGTGGATTTTGGAGGTGGGAAGATAGTTCTTTAGAAAATTCTTCCATTGAAGCTAATTTACTGAAATCTAAATTGGAAGTTGCTACGTTAAAAATGGAGAATTTGAGAGAGTTGTTGAATGAAGTTAACATTGAAAGAGACAATTTGAAGAAAAAATTGGAGAGTTTAGAGAGTTTAAACTACTTCATGTGAATAAATCAAGAAATTTGGAAGCGAAAGTGTCCAAGTTGAAGATGTTGTGTATATTGTCATTTACTGTGTTTGTGGTATTTGTTGTTGCAACTTTCAAGTGATTAACTGTTGTGTAGCATGAGGAATATATGTTGTTGAATTGTAGTTTCAAGTGTTAGTTATTTCAAGTATTTGTAGTTTTGAAGTGTTAGTTATTTCAACTGTTCCTATGTATTAGTGAATCTTATGTTTTGAATGTAATTTTCAATTGTTGGACATTATTTAGTGTACCTATTGCTTCAAATGTATTGTGAATTTCTAGTTGCCTTTGAACATTATTTTGTGTGTTTTGCCTTAACTTTTGTAGTATATAGAGGTCATTATGTTGAAGATTGATAAAGTTTCTCGTATTGCCATTATGTTTTCCTTGTATATAGAGAATCTGAAAATGAAATGTGAAACGTGTATTTTCAGGTGTTATTAAACTTACACAATATCACTATTAAACTGTCAACATAAAAGTCACTGACTAACTTGCACAAAGGATAAAAAAAATAAATTGTTAAACTGTCAACATGAAAAGTCACTAAAGCAATATTAAACTTGTACAAAAGCACAACAAAGACACCATATATAACAATCAAACATTGGTCATATATAAGCAAAACGACAGTTAGTTTTAGCTGATACACTCAACCTATACAAACAGTAGAAGCAAAATAGAGTACCAAAACAATAAATTTAACCTTAAAGGAATCAGCCTATACAGAATAGTACTACCAAAAGATCACAAAAACATCTTTTAAGGCACCAGTCTATACAAAACATAGCAAAAAACAACAAGTTTAGCCTTAACATCATTAAAGGAACCAACATATACAAAACAATAGTACCAACACTGTCACGCCCCAAACTCGAGGGGCGCAACTAGCTCCTCAAGCCAAAACGCAGGCCCGAGTTGACCCTGCTGAACCATTTGCTACTAGCGCATGACAGCCACACACAATCAAGAAAACAAACAAGTATATCTCGGCTTAAAACTAAGTCCTCAGCCGGCAAGGCCCCTGTCAACTGATCTATAAAAGAAACAGCTACTACTAGGAGATCATATAAATAAATAGCCAACTAGCACAGAAGTCCTGATTGGGCCGTCGATGCCACCATAATATGTATACAAAAACAAAAAGTAGGTATATATCAATACAATACATCAAACAACTCACAAGCTTCAGAAAACAAAAAACATAGGCCAGTATGGCCATAACGTAGCTACACATCCTACACACTAGTCTGCAAGCCTCTAAGAGTAGTAAAGAGTAGCGGGATAGGGCCCCAGCCTACCCATAAAGATATATATACAACAAAAGGTAACAAACCTCCCAACTCTGGCAGCTCCGGAGGAAAGGGGCTAGCCAACCAGATAAAAGTCAATCCTACTGCTGAGGAGGTCTACTCGGTCGTCTATCAAGACCTGCATGCATGAATGCAGCGCCACCAAGGCAATGGGGTGTCAGTACAAAATAATGTACAGAGTATGAAAGGGAATAAACTATGAGGAGGTATCCTGATATACTAGAATAATCTGATAAATAAATCAAGGATAAGATAAGTGTACTGACCTGCTCTTAAATCTAAAATTATCAGAAATAATAAAACAACAACTTACCCAAGCCCCCATAAGCTCGGTAGGTACAAACAACATACAAGACCAGCTACTCAAGCCCCCATAAGCCCGGAATGTGCCTATATAGCCCTATCGGTAGTCCCCTAGCCCCGGAGGCAGTCACATAGCCCTCTTAGGTATTAATGTAGCCCCTTAGGCAGCACATATATCTCTTAGGCATTAACATAACTTATAGACAACTAATAGCCCTCTTAGGAAACAACATGACCCTGCAGGAAGTACATAGCCTTCTTAGGCATCAATATAGCCCTGTAGGCAACTCATAGCCCTTTTAGGCATCTATATAGCCCTTCTAGGCATAGATCACATTCCTGCAGCTAACCACAATAGCCCCAAGGGCAACAATAACAATCCAATCACTAAAAGCGAGCCATTTAGTTATAAGCAACCTATACAAATAGCCTCTAAGTCGTGTCCAGCATAGGGACCCTACTAACTGAATAAGAATCCCGACAAGGGAGGATTATATAAACTTGAGCAGCCAATAATCAACAATTACGGCTACAAGTGTAGCAAGGATAACAACCCAATTACATTGCTCCTAAGCTTTAAGGAAGCATGCCGTAAGTAAAGAATAACCTTAACATACCTTTCCAATGAACGCTCGAAAGACCTTATTTCCTTCACGAAAGTTGTTCCTTCTGTCCTAAGCTTCGCTAACACTATATAGACATAGCTGGTAGGCACATATAAATAGTTCATAATTAATCTAAAATAGACAGATTTGCCATATTGCCCCAACTTGTCGAAACGTCCATAGAAATTCATAAAAACAATCATAAAAAGGTCCCGAAATGATTACCTTAGTTAACCAAGTGTAAAACTTGAAGAAACACCAATAACTACAAATTTATATCTTCAAAAACCAGCTCCAAACGCAGCTAATAGAAGGGAAAAATGATTGACACGTGTAGGGATTATGTTTGTAGGCACGGGGGCATAGTTTAATGGTAGAAATCGTCAAAAACTAACTTTCAGCATGCTAGAACTCCATAGGAACCCTCTCTTAAGCTTTCTCTCTATTTGGAACTGAAATGGAATGTTTTCATGGCTCAAAATGTTAAATAAGCTGACATACCATATTTTTGACCCGACTCGGATTCTGCCCCGACAGTCCCTGGTAAAACCCTCATAGCTTTTTGCTCTGATGTCGGTTTGATATGGAGTTTTATGCATTGCAAACTAGACTCGTAGGCTTTTGATTTAATTGGTAATAGGACTTCTATCTCTTTATATATTGGGAGAAAATATCCAAGACATTTGACCCAAAATTTAGACAAATCTTTAAAAAGGAAAGTACGTTAACTTTCACCAACTTTTATTTTGCCACTTACTTAGCATCAAAACTTGAGATACAACCCTTGAACACTTAAAATATGACATACCACATCAGTTTTAATTTATTACTCACCCTCCTTGTCTTTCCACGAAGATACGAGTTAATTTAGACGTTTTGGAAAGTCGGGGTGTTACATCATTCCCCCCTTAGAAACATTAATCCTCGAATGAAAAAAAAAATATGAGTCACGCGGTTAAGTTTTTCACTATCCAGGAACCTAAAATGCAGAAACTATAACCTAGGCGTCTCACATGACGACATAAATTGCTAAGCACTATAGCTCCGCAATAACAGTGGGAGCAAATATACAGCGACAACAATAATAATAATAAGCAACAATATAAAAAAATCAGATAGGTATCTTACCTCACAGCACCAATATAAACTGATATGCCATCACCCTGGGATATGAAACAAGTGAGGATATTTCGACCTCATGCCATCCTCAGCTTCCCATGTCACCTCTTCTCTATTCTTGTTTCTCCACAATACCTTAACTGATGCCACCTCTTTCATCCTCAATTTACGGACCTGCCGATCTAATATGGCAACTGGAGTTTCCTCGTAGGACAAATCCTCTGTGATATGAACATCCTCAACTGGGACAACCCGAGAAGGGTCTCCTACGCACTTCCATAGCATAGATACATGGAAAACTGGATGAATAGATTCTATCCCCAAAGTCAATTCTAACTCATAAGCCACTCGTCCTACCCTCCGAAGGATCTGGTATGGCCCAATGAATCTTGGACTAAGCTTGCCTTTTTAGCCAAATTTCATAACCCCCTTCATAGGCGAGACTTTTAAGAATACCCAGTCATCGATGCAAAATTCTAAGTCCTTTCGTCGCACATCTGAGTATGAATTTTGTCGACTTTGAGCTGTTAGCAACCTCTCACGTATGAGCTTGACCTGCTCCACTGTCTGCTGTACTAAGTCGGGTCCAATCAACCCTGACTCACCTACCTCGAACCATCTAATGGGAGATCTACATTTTTGACCATACAAAGCATCATAAGGTGCCATCCCAATGCTGGAATGATAACTATTATTGTATGCGAACTCTATAAGAGGTAAGTGGTCATCCCAACTCCCCTTGAAGTCTAGCGTACACGCCCGTAGCATATCTTCGAATGTCAAAATTATGCGCTCAGCCTGGCCATATGTCTGAGGGTGAAAGGTTGTACTAAGATTAACCTGTGTCCCCAGTCCTTTCTGGAAGGACTTCCAGAAGTTAGCGGTGAATTGTGCTCGTCTATCAGAGATAACAGATACTGGGACACTGTGTAGCCTAACAATCTCCCTAATAGAGAGCCCTGCATAGTCTTCGCTCATAAAAGTCACCCTGACTGGTAAAAAGTGGGCTGATTTTGTTAGTCTATCAACAATTACCCAAATAGAGTCAAACTTGCGACGCGATCGAGGAAACCCTGTAAAAAAATCCATATTAATTGCATCCCACTTTCACATAGGAATGGCTATCTCCTGAACTAGCTCAGTGGGCTTTTGGTGCTCAACCTTCACCTATTGGCAGTTAGGACACTGTGCCACAAATTCAGCAACGTCCTTCTTCATCCCGTGCCACCAATAGATCTCCTTAATATCATGATACATCTTCATCGAACAAAGGTGAATAAAATAACAGGAATGATGTGCTTGTTCCATAATCCGATGTGGAAGCCCTGCAACATTCGAAACACACAATCAACTATTATATCTAAGGACTCCATCTCCTGCTATATCAAATGCTAAAGTTTGTTGATTCTAAGCCTTGGCTCTGAGCTGCTCTAAGCTAGGATCCACTTGTTGCCGTGATTTTACTTCTAAACTAGAGATGATACGGATGTGTCCTGAATTGTTACCCCACTATCTTCTCCCTCTAACACTCTGACTCCCAAGCTACCTAACTGATGAAGCTCTCGCGCTAGCTTACACTTCTCAAAACCTAAATATGATAAACTACCCATAGATCATCGACTGAGGGCATCAGCTACCACATTCACCTTTCCTGGATGATATAAAATGTCCACGTTGTAATCTTTGAGTAACTCAAGCCATCGACATTGTCGCAGATTTAACTCTTTATGTCTAAAGATATATTGAAGGCTTTTATGATCTGTGAAGATGTCAACATGAACGCCATACAAATAGTGTCTCCGGATCTTTAACACATGCACAACTGCAACTAACTCTAAATCGTGGATCGAATGGTTCGTTTCATGCTTTCTCAACTGCCTTGAAGCATATGCGATATCCTTACCATGTTGCATTAGAACACATCCCAAACCAACCCCAGAAGCATCACAATACACCACATAGCCTTCTGAACCGTCTCGCAATGCAAGAACTGGTGCAGATGTCAACCTGTCCTTTAGCTCCTGGAAACTATGCTCGCAAGCCTTAGTCCACTTGAACTTAGCTGTTTTTTGAGTCAGCTTCATTAATGGGGCTTAAATTGAAGAAAACCCCTCTACAAACCTTCTGTAGTACCTAAATAACCCTAAGAAACTACGAACCTCAGTCAGAGTTATAGGTCTAGGCCAAGTCTTTACGGCCTCAATCTTTTATGTATCAACCGCAATGCTTGGATCTAATACAATGTGGCCTAAGAAAGCTAAAGTGTCTAACCAGAACTCACACTTAGAAAACTTTGCATAAAGTTCTCGATCTCGAAGAACCTGAAGGACTGCTCGCAAATGATTTTCATGCTCATTTTTTGAACATGAATAAACCAAAATATCATCAATAAATACAATCACAAACAAGTCTAGATACGGCCTGAATATACTATTCATCAGGTCCATGAACATTGCTGGGGTATTAGTTAATCCTAAAGACATTACCAAGAACTCAAAGTGTCCATATCTAGTTCTAAAAGCTCTCTTTGGAACGTCATTCTCCCGAACTCGTATCTGGTGGTACCCTGATCTTAAATCAATCTTTGAGAAACACTTAGTACCTTGTAACTGATCAAACAAGTCATCTATCCTCAGGAGGGGATACTTATTCTTTATAGTTACCTTATTCAGCTGTCTTCAATCGATACACATTCTTAGTGAGCCATCTTTCTTCCTTATGAACAACACTGGTGCACCCCATAGCGAAGCACTAGGCCTAATAAAGCCTTTATCCAGCAACTCTTTCAGCTGATCCTTCAACTCCTTTAGATCAGTAGGAGCCATTATATAAGGAGGGATATATATGGGTTGTGTACTTGGTAGCATATCGATAGCAAAATTAATTTCCCATTCTGGAGAGATACCAGGGAGCTCGTCTGGAAATATATCCAGAAACTCATTAACTACTGGAATAGACAGAAGAGTCAATGGTTCTGTATCTATATCATGAACGTAAACAAGATGATAAATACAACCCTTTGTAATCATCCTCCTCACCTTAAGATAGGAAATAAACCTACCTTTCGGCATTGCTGTCTCGCCTTTCCATTCCCGAATTTCCTCTCATGGAAAGTGGAATCTAACAATCTTTTTTCGGCACTCAACATTAGCATAACAACACGCTAACTAGTCCATACCCATAATAACATCAAAATTTACCATCTCTAACTCTACGAGATCTACAGAGGTTTGACGGTCCATAATTTCTACCGTGCAACCTCGATAGACTCTCTTGGCAACAATAGACTCACCAACTGGTCTAGATACAATAAAGGGTCGATCTAATGACTCTGCCACTATACATAACTTACCCGCAATAAATGGAGTAACATAAGACAGAGTAGATCCAGGATTTATCAAAGAATAAACACAATGGGAGCAAATAATCAATGTACCTGTCACAACATCTGGTGATAACTCTGAGTCCTGTCGGCCGGTTAATAAATGCGTATGGTTCTGTCCACTACTAGAACTAGATGCTCCCTCTCTGCCTCCTCCTCTACCCCTACGTGCTCAAGTCTGGGGTCCATGCCCTGTAGGCTGTGCTGGTGAGAAGGAACCTACTGCTGACTAGGTCGACTGACCTATACCACCCTGACCTATGGTAGGGCAGTTTCTCCACTCATGCCCCTCCTGTCCACAAGAATAACAACCTGTGGAACCTGTCTACACCTCTCGAAATGTGTCCTACTGCTAGTAGAGCAATGCAGCGGGGCTGTCCTAGCCTGTCCTGAACCCCTCTGCTGCTGCGACCCTGATGCTTGTGAACCCTCACCTGGGCCTGACTGTTTCTGACGATCAAATCTACTACCCTGGAATTGCTGTGGTGGAGGTCTAGGTGTCCTAATAGAATATCGGGGTCTGGGACCACACTGAAAATCTCCTTGCGAACCAGCGGGCCTAGCCCTCTTCTGTCACTCTCTCTCGACCCTCTCACTCATATACTGGAAATGTCGGCGATCCTCTATGCCTTGTGCAAATGCCTGAATTCACGAGATATCTATATTATCATTTAGTGAAGCGGTAGAACAAACATCAATATAGTGTGAGTCGAGCCCTCCCACAAATCTACGCACCCTATCATTCATCGTATCAACAAATGTTGGTGCATATCTAGACAATGAATCAAATCTCAGTCCATACTCTCGGACACTCATGCTGCCTTCTTGGAGGATCAGAAACTAGTCCACCCGGCCATCCATAATCTCTCGAGGCAAATAGTGATCTATGAAAGCTCCTGTAAAGCTATCCCAAGTGGGTAGAGATGCATCTTTTCCATTAGATCTCTCCCAACTCTCGTACCACAATACTGCAACATCACGCAATCGAAATGTTGCTAAGTCAACTAACTCAGTCGCTGAGGCATGCATGACTCTAAAGATCCTATGAAGTTGATCAACAAAGTGTTGAGGGTCTTCTCTGCGATCTGTCCCTGTAAAATGTGGAGGATTCAAGGCAAGAAATTCACGAACCTTCGAACTTCCGGGCCTTTCAGAAGGTCCAGCAACATGTGGCGCAACTGGTTGGCACTGTGCAGCTACTAACTGTGCTAACATTTGTCACGACCCGGGAGCACCCCCAAGTCGTAACAAGGCGTACTCGACCCCGAAGGGGTCTTATACGAGCCACATAGTCATTCATTGCATTCAATAATGAAAATAGTGCGGAATAATAAAAAAAACTTATTTACACCACACATTTAAACTTCTTAAAACAATTTAAAAAACACACAGCGGAAGTCTAAGTCTCACATGGCCATCTTAGACACAGTCGCAAAACATAAGTAGGGACACGACCCTTTACAATCGAAAGAAGTCTATTACATGAACAAAAGAACTTAAAAGTCTTATCCTCGAATCCATGAGGACAT
>JAJONQ010122539.1:0-10834 GCA_036250385.1 Solanum microdontum
GGATCAATATTTTCTTTATCCTTCCAACACCAAAAGTTGCAAGATCTAGGACCCTTCAATAATGAAAAAGGATGAAGGAATTAGTGGTTAATCAAATTTTTAATCGGCTAAAAAAATTTAAACAAAAATGATCTTTACCCCATAATAAGGACATGACCAATATCTTCTTCCGGGGTTATTTGAAGTCCAAGATGTTTTCAAACGCACCACAAGTCCATGATTACAATAAACTTTTTTCTTCGTAGTATAATCATCTTCTTCCATACAAAGATTTGTCAAATTAATTGATCGCATTGTGTGCTACAATTTTGTGCAAGAATGAACAAGAATCTGGAAAAAACAGAAAATAAGAAAAAGAGAGGAAAGAAAATCAAAATAATAGATGAAGAAGAATAGGTTTGAATCTTACATTTTGAAGAACAATTCCTTCAAAGATTCAACTTTTAGGTTTGAATCTTACATTTTGAAGAACAATTCCTTTAAACATTCAACTTTTAGGTTTGAAGAGCTAAGATTTGAGAAAAATAATGAATTAGGTCACCATTTTTTGGATGATTGGGTTGGTGAGGGAGAAGAGGTGTTTAGGGTTCTTCAAAAGTGAAGATTGTTCTTCAAATGAGTAATGGGTCGGATATTACTGTTGGAGGGGTAAATTTAATTTTTAAAAAATGTTAAAAGATGACTAACGCGTTGTTCTAAACTGTTACAACACGCGCACAAGGTTGGTGTTCGGAGGGTTGAAAATAATTCACATAAAAGATGTTAAGGGGGGTATATAAACACTCGTGTAGTTTAAGTACTAAAATAAGTTTTCGTGTCAAGTTCAGGGGTTTTTTTTATGTATTTTTCCAAAAAAATTACATAATTGAACATGCATTTGCATTTTCATCACTGAACATAGTATATAACATGTTATCTCCACAATATCCAATAATCAAAGCATCTGTAATTTCTCTTGAATTTTGTTTCATCAATTGTTAATCCCCTTCTTTTTCTGACTCTCTTCTTCTTTAATCATCATTTCCACTTTCTTCCCTGTTTTTTTCTTAAACACTTTATCTGCATTCATTCGACTCTTTACTACCACTTTATGATTATTCATATTTGTCATGAATTCTTCAACCCCTTTGATTTTTTATATGATTTTGGCAATTTATTTTTCGCATCCTTGGCAATACATTGAAATTTTAAATTCTGCTTCCACAACTTCGTCTGATTTCTTTTACTTTTTTTCTCCCATTGCAAGTGATGAAAAATTGAGACCTTTAAAATCCAAAAGTCGGTTATCGCTTAACAAGATCTACTTTGGTTTCAAATGTAATCTTCTTACCTAGTAACATTAAAATAAAATAAAACTAAAGAACTTGCAGGTTCATAAAGACAACAAAAAGTGCTAAAAAAGACTACATGGAACAAGATTTACCTTCTCACGGTGGGATGGAAACAAGAGAGGTCAACTGGAGTGGAAGCCAAAAGACGGGGCCGAGAATCTGTGATCGATCCGAAGAACCACTCCCAGATACGATTCTGCTCCCCCTTCGTACTACCATGAGATTCTTGCCCGGCTTTCTTTCGGCTTAAGAAGGCTCGTTCATTTTTGTATTTTAGAATAGATTCCGCCCCTAAGGCTAGCTCCTACTCCTCCTCCTTCTCCTTTAGGATAGGATCCTCCTTGGTCCTTTTTACATAACACTCTCGGCCGCCCAAGAGGACAATCTTTGGGATTTGAATAATTGAACAAGTGTGCTAAAGTATTGGCTAAAAAAATCAAGTAACTGATGCAAAAACAAGCTTGGGAAAGAACAATCATAGCATCAACAACACATCTACCTATGAATTCATACAGATGAAATCTTGACAACTTTGTAATGGGATTCATACAATAGTAAGTAAGGAAGGCTACCGATAAAAGCATGAGAGAACCCATGACCCATCCTGTTTTCTTGAAGCTGTAAGGAAGGCCAAGAACTCCAGCTCCAACTACTGCTATGAAAACATAGAACAAGTTTTGGAGAGAATTCCAGAAGACCAGATTTTCAGTTAAAACTTGAAGACGAACGAAATCGTATCACTTTGATGAAAACAAGACAAATGGTCGGTTGTAAGAGGTTGCAAGCCTAAATAATTCAAACATTTTCTTTGCTAATCTATCATGGACAATGCTGCATAATCCAAAGACGAACCCCTTTATTGCAGGTTTGAGGTTTCTTTCCAAAGTCTATTTTTGGTTGCATGTCAAAGTGTCAGTTTTGTCCGAGAGGACTATATGAACCTGCCCCAACTCCTCATTTAAGTTTAAAGTACGAGCTTGAGCAGGAGCGTCTCATCATCATACATACTGATATCCTGATTTATGAATGATGCATGTAGGACTTTCACGACTTCAATAAAGATATAGAGTGATATAGGAATTAAATAACCACACAAAATAAGAGCAGTAAGCAAATGCAGAAGGCCAGACGAGTTCAGGCTCACTTAGATCAGCTTGACTTTGAAGTGAAGTACGACAAAGGAAAATAAGGAACAAAGTACAGCACAAAAGAAAAAGGAATATACTTATCCAAAATCCATTCATTTCACATTTCAGTATATACTGAGAAAAGGAGAAGCGAGAATCATGTACATCAATTGACAAAAGCAAATCAAATAAACACATTTACATACATCATTTGAGTTTTTCACAAGTGACACCACATTCAAGTTTTTCCATAGATTCTAGTTACACAAAAGCTATTATCCTTGTGTCCGTCTTACACCAATCATTTTAAATATAGGACATAATCCGAGGTAGCAAAAAGTGACACTGCACTCAAATGTTTAAAGGTCTTCAATTAAGGCAAACTAGCAAAATTAACTTTCCACTTATCTTGAAGTCTACCATACTTAAAGTTTATCATTGATGATCATAAACATCATAGTTTGACGCTCAAGTTCACCCATGCGTATAAATAATTCCATCTTTTTGACGTCATCACAAAGAACCATTGTTGCTTTGCGTTGCTCTATGGAGTACAACTCAAATATAGGGGATTCAATGATGGAATAAATTTGATCACCAAGATCAGATTGGTCACGATTTCCAATCTTGTCAATCAAGGCACCCATTTGTTTGTCTTGACTGTCAGTAAAGTTTTTTATAACCTCAATCATACCCTTAAGAAATGTCTCAGAATCATTCTCCGAGATCTTTTTTGTTTTCTTGCATTTCTCCTTTTCATTGACATTAGATGACCTTTTGGTATACATATGGGTAATATTGTCATTTTAACTATTTATTCATGTATTAGCTATACGTATTAATTATGCCAGCTTCTACTCTGCATAAAAATACACAAATTTCCTCATAACTTATACATGTATTAGTTGTGCGAATTTCAAAAATTGTCAACCAAACGTCATATTAATTTTATACATGAATAACTTTTTTCTTATCCACCTACCAAACATTGTATTAATTATATACGTGAATAACTTTTTTCTTATCCACCTACCAAAGATCGTATATACATGAATAACTTTTTTCTTATCCACCTACCAAACGTCGTATAAGTTATACGAAGTTTAATACATGAATAAGACTTGTTTTATCCAGCTACCAAACGACCCTTATCATTTGACTCTAAAAAGGGAAACCATGACAATAAAAAATGGACAGAAGGAGTATATTTTGTATATCTGGAATCTAACTTGTTCATCTGAAACCAGTGGATGATTAAGCGAGAAAAAATGGGAAAGGAGTTATATGCCATTATATGGTTAATTATCATAATTTTCTCATACACAATGTAAGTTTTCATATGCCATTATACTAGTCAACTTTGATCAAAATCTAAATGTTGAGCATGTTTTGTTTTATTTGTTCGATGAGCTGGACCGTGCATGCTTCACACAGTCATATAAAGATATTAGTGAACCTATCTAGGTGAAATGTAGGCACACATCGTGTGAAGAGGCATACTTAGCTAGGGTATCCGCAACTTGGTTTGCCTCTCTAAAGCAATGTCTAGCAGTAGTGCAGTACTGTCATGTTGTTACTGTTGCAGTTCACAGAAACTGTGTATGCCATTATTATATCTCCTTTATAATTTCTAATGATGCCTCCAATATAATGCCAGATTCATGAATGTAACTTCCATATGTGTTAAAGCTTTATATCTATTAATTAATTATAGCTCGCTTTGTTTAAGAGGGATTAAAAATGATGGTGTATGTTGCGTGTAGAAAAGCAACAGGTATATTATAGTCTTGTGTGTTGCTAGATCCATTTTTCTTACCAAAGTCGTGAGAGTGTCAATTTTTGTTGTTGCACCACGAACAGCTAGCGTCTACCTCTCAAGAGGTTGGTTGACAAAGCATGGTCTGGTGCCCACAGATAGTCTGTATTCATTGTGTAGGCTAGACCTGGAAACCTCCTTCCAGGTTGTGTCTATTTGTGGCGCTGAATCGTTGGAAATTCTCCTCGATGAATAAAAAGACGAGTTTGAATGTGCAAATCTGGTAAGAAATTCAACACAAAAATCTTCAATTGTGGGAAAAGATTAGACAAGTACATTTTCCTTTTATAGCTAGTTATTGATCTCCATTCCTCCTGTAGTAATTTCATAAGTCCGATGTCTTTTTATAAATAATATTTCTGCTCCCTATTTAAGAATTCTCTTGCTGTGATCTTTTTCTTTTTGCTAATTGAAAGTTTGAATTTGGAGTTGTTGTTTCCTCGTATTTACTGGTGAGCGTTTGCTAAAAATCAGGAAAAATTCTTTCAAGTTGTTGCATAATATATGGACGCAGGACAATGCTTAAAAGATTGCTGAATGTGAAGGAAGGTTAACTATATATTCTGACCATCCTAGTACATATTTTCATTATTCTCAAGATTTTAATTCTATATATGTTGGTTTTACGTACTGTCCAAGGATCTATATTGAGTTCTCTAACAGGGTCACGCTAGTTTTACAGGCCAAGGATCTGTATTGACTTCTCTATTGAGACTTGTTGCAGTAGAGGTGTATCTGAGATGGATGTACTTTGGATTGAAGATGTTAATGACTTATATATATACACGACCTAGACAATGCACGATAATTGGGCTCAAGATAGCTAGCAAGAATATCAGAGATCACAAATATCATGGTAAATTTGTGCCATCACTCGAACCTTGCTTCAGCTCATCATCTTCATCTTGTGCAGGGAAAACAGGCATGTTCTCCAATGATCATCTTGTGCAGGAAAAACAGGCATGTTTTCTTTCAATATGGGGAGAGGAAATTCACGAAACCACTCATGGTTCAATGCAGTTATTCTCTTGTCTGGATCATAAGTTAGAACAAACCAACCCAGCCTTGTTAGTTTCTATATTTGACAACAACTACTTTATATTCCAACTTAAAAGCGGTTATACACATTATTATGCACATTAGGTGAACATGTCATGTTTAGCCTTCACAAGGCCACACTTTCAGATGCGAATGTTTTAAGTTATCAAGCTTCATATGCTTGATTCTGACCTTTTGCCCAAAGCAAGTATACTTCTATTATTATACCAAATCCAACTACAAAGTAACCTTCCAAATGGGCCCATAGTCAACTGCAACTAGTATGGGATAAAAAAAAAATAGAAATAAAAAACTCTTAACTAGTTTGGGATAGAGGTGTAGTTGGTTGAGGGATTAATTCAAAGTGAAAATGAATTCCTCAAAAATGACAAAGTACTATCTACTGATGGGGTCCTCTCATGAGATGCTAATGGATTTTGTATCATGTTGTTTCTGTTCTGTTTGCCCAGGAATGAACCTGTGTGTCATCTGCTGTGGATGTGTTTTTTCTTGGCATCAGAGATATGAAACATGAGCTGCATTATCAGATTCAGATCATGATTAATACGCACCGAGGATTCAAAACTACACTGCACTCTCAAATTCAAATCATAATCAACATGCATTGAGAAATTCAAAAGTAAATCATTGGATATATCTGGAGAGTCACCTTAGTTCCAACATAAAACGTAATAAACATGCCACCAAGAGTAGGTAGTCCTGAAAAAAAGGAAAATTTCATCATTCTAGTGGTAATGTGAATGTCCAGGAAAAAATTATAAACCATACAGTACCTTCTTTCTGGAGAAATTTAGAGAGCAACCAATTGATCCCCGATGATCCAATGACAAAACCAACAAGATTGGCAACCTTATACAAGAAAAAGAAAGTGTTATTAAGAATTGAATCTAGCATCTTCAGCCTCAAGTGTTCCTAATTGTATTCAGTAACACGTAGTCCAATGGAATTGCAAAAACAGGTGTCACGTTCAACTGCTTTATTCTCCCACGATGGAATGGTCAATCTAAAGTTTGAATTATCTCATCCCACTTTCCAGAAGGTAACATGCATCTTTGTTGATAGGCATTCCATACTAGAACAGCATGCGCTTTATGCACAATAATCTTGTGATCATATATGGGCACAAGACAAAAAATGACGTAACAACATCTTCAGCTATTCAATTGATTATACGCATCAAAATCCAAAAAGTTTATCTGTCCTGTTTCTTTTATTTAGTCTATTTTGAATTATCCATTGAAAAACTTGATCATTCTGAAGCAGTAGTGTTTCTTCTGTTTTTTTCTTTCCGTCATACATCATGTTGACCTTCTTTTAGTACTTTAGAAACCTTAACTTACTATTAGCTTGGTTAAATACATAATACATAATACAACGATAGGATAACTTTAGTATGATAAATGCATAAAGACAAGCAATCCATCATTTTCTTAGCAGCATACCATGAGACAAGTGATGGTGACAGCCCCGGCAACAGCACTAAGTTCACGATACAGAAACTTCCCAACAGAACTTTCCACCTAGTCAGTACAATTAGATCAGTAACATGACACAACAACAAAAGATAATTTACTTGTTGGGAAAAACTATTCAGTTAACTGTATAAAAGGAAAGGAGTTGAATTAACACTCAAATGGAAGTACCTTCAAAGTATTTGTTGTTGACTTCACAATCATTTCTGGTATAAAGAATATGCAGGTCAACCATGCCCAAGAAAGAAGTTTCCTGAAGCCAAATGACCAACAAGTACCCAAATAAAGACAAAGTTTGATACTGTAGTACAAGTGGAGGTTGATGAAATTCAGGAGCAGTACCACTCTAGATCATGCCATACAGCAACAAATGTGAAGATAACCCACACATTTAACAGCTTCGTCTGAGTACCCCCAAGAGGAATATACATATATCTAAATGTAAAGACATCACATAAAAATTTTGGGTCAGTGCAGGATCACACAGATAAAGCTAGATGAGTTGAGAAAGCACCTAACAAGCCATTTGTTAAACGAGGCATGCCAGTTTCTCCAAAAACTTTCCAAGTTGTAGCAATTATTTATACATCTAGGCATATTCTCAGGAGCCTCAATACCATTGATCTACAAACAAATACATATTAACAAGCAAAGAAACCCAAACAAATAAAGCATCATCCTCCAAAATAAAGAGAAGCAAAAGGAGCATAAGCTACAGAAAGTAATAAAAGTAATGGAGAAAAAGCACAATTTCAACAAAATTACCAGTGACCAGAAGCGAAAGTAGCGCCAAAGCAGAAAAAACTTGAGCCACATGAAGTTCAATATCTGCTTTGTCATGAAGTCATTACATGAATCGTACATCCTATTTTCTGGAAACCAGCGATCCAAAGGATCATCTTATATCAAGGAGATGCAATAAATGGCAAAGAGTGGCATGCCTTGGCACTTTAATGGCATAACATAAAAGTTATGTGAGATGGATGGTGTCTGAATTACAGAGACTCATTGAGTGGATAACACTTATTCAAACAAACATTGGCAAAGCATTTGAACATACAGGATCTGAACTGTAAAAATCAATGAAGCAACACATCACAAATTGAAGTTCTACGTATCATGAGTGAGAGTAAGTCTATTCTTTCAGAGTATTACCACTCAATAGAGACTTTTTTCCTCACTTCAAGAGGGAACTGTCACTAACTTCTCCATATGTACGAGAAATAGTTTGAAGTGTTTTCATTTACGTTTTTCTCTATGAATATAAACAGAATAAGCACTTACTAAGGCAGTCGAAGACTTAAGTAGCTCAAAAATTCTAAATACAAACACTTACTCCATACCCGATGATGAAGATGTCCAAAGGAGATAAATATTTCCATGTGCCACTGCAAATTTACAGATAAATCAGTCACCCAGAATAACATCATAGCTTAGTTTAAAGCAATCAGAGTGGTCTGAATTACATAACCTCACCTAATGGCAAATGCATTGTAGTAAAAGAAATGTGTCATTGATTCCATAAGCATCAGGCTAAAAACCCAACGAAGTCCATACCACACCACTTTTTTCAATGAGTGTGTCTTCTGGGGAGTGTCAAGCTGCAATGACAAGACATCAAGTAACAATGACATTTGTGGACAGTTGTGCTCTTTATAAAAGAAGGTTATAGTGCTGGAACAAAATAAGTGGCTGATTCAAAATTTTACTCAACATTGCACTGAGGCAAGCAGGTATTGGACAAATATCACAGAAGTAAGAAGTAAGAACAGATTCAAGATTTAGCAGAAAAGACCATGACTGTAATCACAATATGTCAATAGTTCTTATCAGTCCCGCCTTCTGTTATATCTCACTGATGAGAACTACCAATGACCCTTAATATAGAGGAGAATGAAGACGATGCAGTCGACAGCATTTTTGCACATATTGTTAACACCGTAGAAGAGTATCTTCAGCACAAGTCTAAAGATATAAACAAGGAAAAAATATAACTACAGAATCATGATTACCTGTGAAGCAAATGCGTTGAAGCTAACAATTGGTCCAGCAATATATAGAGGTGCATAAATCAGATAACACAAGTATATAGTGAAGGAGAATTTGCCATTCTCAAGACTTCTCTCCTGCCAAAGGAGGAGGAGGAATGTAAGAAGATGGCTCCATAAGAAGTTTGTACAGATGTGACCAAATATTTGAATCCAGAATTTGAATCACTAACTAACCTGCAATAGCTGGTAGCATGTTCTACCTGAAGAACAATTACTGCAGCGTTGGATGTGCTTCTGCAATTACCACAAGTACTAAATATCACAAGAGATGAACAAGATCTTTTTTGTTTGGCGATCACTTGCATGAAGTGGTAATCTTGCTATAGAGCAATTAAGAGAATGAACTAAACACCGAGAATCAATTACCAGATTTCACTACTTCACTTGACATGAGTATTTATGAAGAGGTGCTTTCGGAATAAAGATTCTTCAATAAATAATGTCCAAGGATGCTACTAAAGGAAAACATGTTTCTTTAGCAACAAGGACATAAAGAAGTTATAGCATTTTCAGTAGATACCTTAGCATCTTTGTATTGTCAAGTGATACCTGAATTAAAGTTTCTCAGATCAGCAATTGCTAGTATTACTTGCCATAAGTTAGCACATATGAGTTCTTTTAAGAATGCATGTCAAGCATACAGTAAGTTTGTGGTGTCTTTATTACTTATCAGAGTGTAAAGTACAGCTGGAGAAGGATTCATATGATGGTTCTGTAAAGTACATTCGACCAAAGAAAATGACTTCCTTTCCTGTATCAAATTATATATAGAGTGTCCAAGCAAAGTACCAAAAAGAAATCCTGATTCCCAAAGGCATCTAGAATGATCAACTGAAAGATGTTCCGAGAACAAAATGCAACCAGCTAAACTGACAAGGTACTATCCTACATTTTTGTACATATGAATTAGCCAGAGATTGACTCCAATCTAAATGATTAATGAGATCTAGCTATACCATTTCAAGGTAGAAAGGTATTGTCAATGGTCTAAATCTTGCAACCTGATGGTAAGAACAGCTTTTCATTTATGAGAATCAACAGATGTTGGCCCATGAAAGAATGCCTTTGATAGGAGAAAAGTCTCAGAATTGAAAAAAGGTTGGTTTCAAGCACAAGTGAGTTTAGCCAAAGTGGAGGAGATCTATAAGGTTGTTATCAAAAAGATTAAAATAGTTCAGGTAGCAAACTAACCTCTTTGTCAAACCGATTCGAGTAATTTGCCCAATGGTAGTCATATCCAAAGCTAATCATTCGCAGGATAACTGAAAAAGATAGATTTTGGTTAAAGAGCATAGGACATTCACTTGCTTTGTTCTCATGGTTGCAGTTGTAAGAAACAGGTAAAAAGTTCTAGTGTTTAGTAGAAGAAAACAAACTTAAACCTGTTTCCGCCAAAAAAAATCAGATTTCAGTATGGACATATGATCAACATCAACTTTGTCTTCAGAAGAGTGAGCATTCAAAGCACCTTGGTTTCTAAAGTAAAGCATATATGAGGTCCATCCTTTGGTAATTAACAAGGCAAAATCTTAAAATCCTGTCGAAGTAACAAAAAATTCCACTTTGGCAGGCAATGAGATGTTGAGCCACTAGCTCCGATGTGGGTAGGGGGCTGGGGGCCCTGTGGAAGGAGAAGAATAGGCGAGGTTTATTATGGTGTAGATATTGATTTGCTCATATGAGGTATAGTTTCTAATTTTTAGCGCCATCCACAAGGTCCCACTTTATAATGAAGATTGGGGTGTACTTTGTAAAGATTAAAGAATCATATTTTACTGTAGGTTCTCTATCTTTTGGTACATAACTTGTATGTGAGGATTCCTATTATTATTAAAAAGGCGAAAGAATAGTTCGCTATGTGCTCATTGCGTGGCTGCTCAATTGCAAAGTCACTGCTCAATTATGGACCATTTTTCTAAGCAGAACACACACAAACTGGACAATGCCAGAACACACTGCAGACCTTCTTAGTTGCTGG
>JAJONQ010122548.1:0-26246 GCA_036250385.1 Solanum microdontum
AAAAAGTTTTCTCAATTTGGTGCAAGTGCGAAACCGATAAGTCTCGCTAAAGATTTTGCAGATGAGATGGAAGCCACTTTTGATTTCAAAACTCAAATAGAAATGGAAGTTAATAAACTTCATGGGTATCCAAAGAAGAATAGTGGTAATACTGCTTATGCTAGAAAACCTAGCATGCAAACATATTACTATCCCAGACCTACTCCTCAAGATGTTTTAATAGAGGAAAGAGATTGGAATCAAACTAACACTTCTTATAGTGGAAGTGAGATTTATGAATGGAATCTCGATGGGCTAACTGATAGGCAGTTGACGATTATGGTTCATAGGATGCCTATGTATACTACTATCTGCAAAAGTGTTAGTAACACCGACAAGACCATTTGCAAGATGATTATTGCAGGATTTACCGGTCAACTAAGAGGATGGTGGGATAATTATATGCCCTCTGATGCGAGAGCAGCAGTAATTAATACTAAGGTAGCAAATGAAGGAGTTGATAATTTAGGCTTTGCCCTTGTTCAAAATAGAGAAGACGCTGTGTATACACTTATTTTGACTATTCTTGAACATTTTAGTAGTAGATTTACCAATCAATATGAAACCATTAGATCTCTACTAAATAGTCTTAGATGTAGACATTTTGGTGAGTTTAGATGGTATAAAGACACTTATTTAAGTCGGGTAATGGAACTTCCCGAATATGGTTTAGAATTCTGGAAAGCCAAATTTATTGATGGCTTACCTTCTTTATTTGCAGAAAGAGTAAAGAAGACTCTTAGAAATCCACAAGGAATTATTCCCTATAGTGATTTTACTTATGGAAAGCTTATTGGGGCTTGTACGCAAGAAGACATAAATTTGTGCAATGAGTTAAAACTCTCAAGACAACTTAAAATGGATAAGCTTAGAGAAAAGTCTCAATTAGGAGATTGTTGTACTCAATTCGGTTTACCGGATGCTTCAAAAGCACCAACCGAGAAACTTCTAAATCAGAATCTCATATATCTCATCGTAAGAATAGAAGATCTAGAAGAAGGACTAGAGAAGAAAGAGATGAGCGTAGGGCTCATCGTAAATCTCATAGATTTACTAGGAATAGGTCAAGACAAAATCTTGATATGATTAAGTGTTATAAATGTGGAAAATTTGGACATATAAATCCAAATTGTAAGCTAGAAAAGCTTAAGAGTCTAGAACTAGATGATGAAGATCCGTATGATGATCTTGATGAACTTGGGGATGATCAACTAAAATGGAAATAAGCAATTAGCATGTATATCCCCCCCACCCCCTTAGGTGATCCCCAAATTATATCACATATATAGAGTTAGAGTTTACAAATTTTTACAAAACAAAAATAGAGATTAAATAAAACATAAGTTAAACAAAATCAATTTTGTTTGTAGCTTCCCTCCCATGGAAACTCTTCAACATGTTGAACCTTTAACTTCAAAAACCTGCTAAAATAAAAGGGAGATATCCATTAAATACAATATAGGAAGACAATAAGTCTAATCTTTACCTATTATAAAAATATTTCAAAAAATAAGAGAGTAAAATCAGTCTAATCTTTACCAAATATAAACAAGTAATGAGAACCGGTATAAAATTCTAATTATGGCATGGGATCAATTAATAGCAGACCCTAATATATAAAATTAAGCAGACATAGATACATATCTAAAGGAAAGAAATAATTTACAACTCAATTCAAGCATTTATATATAGCAACATAATCAAACCGATTTACCAAATTTCCTGCAAATTGCAATCAAATCAACAAGTACCACAACACCAATTATAGGCAATTAGCTAATATTAAGGAGCTTAATAGGAAACTCTTTGGTTTAGTCGATAAATATTTTGGGTAAGCAGGAAACACAAATCATATTAGCAGGAGTCACAACTTTATCAATATCAGCATACTAACATCTATTTATAGAGACTAAAACATATTCGAACACGTAGCAAAGTGATGAAATTCTGGGCAGAAACTTAGACTATAAGGACATGTTGATATGCCAGACATGAACAAACCTAAGAATTTTAACAAACCACAGAGAAAACATGCTTAAATAAATTTCAGCAGTCAACAAATTTGATAAAGTGCAAGCAAGCAACAGTAGATCATAAGTTCACTAGTTCATTGAGAATTCAAATGATATATCGGGCAAGAGAATAACCTGGAAGGATCTGTTGAGATCCGTCTTTTAACAAACCAGAATTTTAATTATCAAGTTGACCCAACTCTTGACCGAAATCCTTGGTCGAAACTTGTCGTCTCCGTGGTGATTAGCCGTTTCGCTGGAGAATGAAGCGAACGAACGAGCTGCTATTGTTTGTCGTCGTTCGCCGGCGTCAATGGCCTAGCCTGGCTGTTGAGCTCTCGTCGGTGACTTCGCCGGCGCTGCTGCTTGTTGTTTTGCTGATAGTTGGCTGTTGCTTTTGGTGTTCATGGCTCGTCCCTGCAAGAAAAATTGTGAAGGGAAGGGACATGGGAGAGAGAGAGGAGAAGAGAGGAAGGTTCGCCAGCGTTGGGGTTTCGATGGGGTTGTTGTTGTCGCTGCTCTCGTCGTGCTCGAGCTGCTGTGGTGCCCGCTTATGGCTGATTGATTGCGTTGGTGGTTGTCGGAGTTGCATCATTAGTTGGCAGCTTGACCGGTCTCGCCTGGCTGCTCTTGCTGCTACTTCTCGGCATTCTCGCCGGAGGAGAGGAAACAAGAAAGAGGATACGGAGAGGGAAGGGGAGAAGGGAGAGAGAGGCTCACCGGGGCTGCTGGTCGCAGCTGCTGCTTTTCGCTAGAAATGGACGGAGAATGAGAGAGAGGAGGAGGCCGGGCGGCGGATTCCAAAGAGGAGAGGAGAGAATGAATAAAATGTTGTAGGGTTTGGAGTCTTTAGTTTTAAAATAGTAAATAAGAGGATTCGATCTCAATCGTAGGATTAGAATTAGATAAACGGTTAGGATTTAATTTAAAGATGGACGGACGAGATTAAAATGAATGGGTCTTGAGAGTTCAATTGGAATGGCCAAAATTGAAATACAAAATTGGCTAGAATTGAAAATGAAAGGTGGCTATAATTGAAATAAAATGGGATTGAATAGGCTAGAATTGAAAGGAATTAGAATAAAATCGGCTAAAATTTAAATGATTTTGAGGGAATTTAAAGAAATGCTATTCTATTAAAATACTACAAAATATTATAATTAAAATTACTTAAATTTTTAAAACATTTGAATTATTTCGAGTTTTACTAATATTTTTTTAAAAATATTTTAATAGTATTTACAATAATTTTTATAAAGCATGCATACTAGATATATGATTTTAGACAAAATCGATTAAAATTTTAAACTCAAAATATTTTCAAAAATACATATTTAATCGAATAGCGTTCCTAAAATTGCTAAAGGTCGGTCAAAATTGGGTGTCAACTGCTGCCCCTTGGTTGTTTGAAAATGAAGAATGAATTGTCGGGCAACTAACGTGTCACGACCCGAGTCTACACCCTGGACGTGGCTGGCACTCGAGAACCATTGTTGGTCTCCTAGCGAACCCTCATCCTGGCTGACTACAAGTGGAAAACTGATTCAAGCATACAAAAGCTTAAAAACTACATAAAAATCCATGAAACTGAAATACAAAACTTTTTAACTCAAATGAAAAACTCTAAATAAAATAATATATTCAACTCGCCATAAAATAGGCAACTTAAGTCTTTAAAACATTTAATAAAATAAATGAATAATACAGACTTCTCAAATATACTGACTATCTATGAAGCCTCTAACTGTTAAAGATGGAAGTTGGGACAAGACCCACGACATCCTGACTAAACTGAAAGGTAAATGAAATCATCCGGAAACAAGGAGGCTCACCATAGCTAACTCAAACTCTTGGATGTATCAACAAAGCTCCTGTTGATGATCCTGAATACCTGTGTCTGCATCATGAGAAGATGTAGGCCAAATGACTCAGTACGTGGAATGTACGAGCATGTAAGGGGAATTCTAAAACATAAACATAAGCTTGAACTTGATAAAAAGTGGAAACATACTTACCTCCTTTCAGACTTACTCCACTCAAGGAATACTCAAGGATACTCAAAACTACTCAACTTACTCAACTTAGAAGTACTCAAGGATAAGATACTTAACTCGGAGATTAGATACTCAACTCAAAGATATGATACTCGACTCTGGGTACTCAACTCAATATAAAGCAACAATATACATGCAATATATGAAAATCTTTATAAACAGTAAAAACAACTTAGTTCGTTAAAGAAAATGCAATAACAAACTTAACTTTACTTATATAATAAAGTAATATAGTTTATGTGGGAGATTCTCTAACCGACAACCACCACTATGAGCCTAAGTGGTGATACAACGTCTTGCCCACGCTGCCAGAGCTGTCCTATACTTTGCCGTCATATAGAACGCTTAACTTAGTGGATCCACTAGCTTAACTTATGTGATCATCTAAAAAGTATGACTCATTAATACCCATGATAGCTACATGGTTTATGGAGACTTGAGTTAATATGAACTCGCATCCCTAATCGGTGCTCAATACTACTCCCAAAAACATACTTAGCTCATATGTTTTAAAACAACTTCTTTATTTCGTTTGAGATAATTACTCAAAACTTAGCTTAAAGCTCTCTTGGAAATCATAGTTTCCTCTTTACTGAAAAACTAGCTCAAAGGCTCTTTTGAAATCGCAGTTTCCTTTCTTGTTTAAATGTGAAAACATTTACTCTTTGGGAATACATAGTCCCAATATACTCTTTTGAAGAAATGAACTCAAACCTTTACTCTTTTCTCTTTGCTTTACTCAAAACTTAAGTCTTCAAACAAAGTTAAAACGTTTGTAAAAGACTTCTTAAAATATGGTTCATGCCGAATTATGGACGTGAACGACTCAATGCAAGGTTTTCAATAACCCTAGATAGAACTCAATACTTGGAACTCAAGAACTTCAATAATACTACTCACTTCAAGAATGCTCAACTCAGAGGGTTCATACGGAATTTATGTGCATGAACTACTCAACTCAAGGACTCAGAGATACTTCTCGTTTCAAGACTGCTCGACTTATAGGGTTCATGCGAAATTATGGACATGAATAACCCAACTCAAGGACTTCATGGGTAACATGTAATAGTCCCATGATTAGGAATGTAATCTCAAATAGGTTAGAAACTCAATACTTAAGACTTAGGAGATGGAGATATTACTCCTCTCATAGATACTCAACTTATGGAGTTCATGCGGAATTTATGGGCATGAACGACTTGACTCGTAGGTCTACATAACATTATGGAACTCATGATACAACTCTTCTCATTCTCATACATACTTCCTCACAACTTAGTTCAAATCAAGAGTTGATCTCAAAGGGTTCACAATCGAACTCAAAGACTTTCTTGAACTCTACTCTTAACTTTCTCTTGAATATGAATTCATGGTTCATGACATGAAAGATATCACGATGACAAAATAGACTCATGAATACATTATCCTCACTCTCATGCTCACTTACTCGAGTCTTGAAACAAGTTACTAGAAGTTGTAGAAGACTCCATAAAATGACTCAAAGGGACTTTCTTAGAATGTTCGAAAGAATTCTCAAAACTTAACTCTTAGCTCTACCTTGAATTTGAATTATGAATTCAAGGTTATGATCATGATATGAATGATTTCTAGGTGTTTAGAAATAGCTTAGAGTAGTTAGAATAAAAAAGGAGTGAAGGTGCACTTTAAACGAACTCAAACGGGGCAACCGATGACAAACTGGATGGGGCAGGCGACCCTGGCACTATGGGTGGCGCAGGGTGCCAGCCCCTAAACTTCATAGGAGGGTTTGGGGCGCTCTGGCAGGCGCATCGCGCCAGGCCCCAACCCAGAAAATCGACGAATTTTCCTTGCTCGTTTTCTCCCTAACTCGCCTAGAATCGAACGGTTTCTTCCCCAATCACTTGGATTCAATTACTTAACATAAGTACACTCTAATATACTCAAAAAACACTCAAATTACTGAATTTCATCTCAAGAAATCATCAAAGCCCCAACACAACAAGATTTATAATGAACTTCAAGAACACCTAATCAAGAACTCATCAAGAACTCTAATCTTTCAACTTCAAGAATGCAATTTCGCTGAAAATAATATGATTAGCATGTGGGTGAACTAACCCAACACTATGGAAGCTTACATACCTCTTAGGGATTAAGCCCATGGAAAAAATCTGCAACAAGACGCAAGAATCTCGACGAACGCTTGATCCTCTCCTCTTTTCTCATCTTCTCTCTTCTTCTTTTCTCTTCTTGAACTCTCAACTAAAGCCCTAGGCTAATTTTAGGATTATAAAACTGAACCTAATAAGATTAGACCCTTAAAATACTACTAAAAATGAATTAAATCTGATTGGGTAAGGAAAAGACCAAAATACCCCTCAAAATCCAGTTTTGACTTTCCTTATCTAGACAGCCCAACTTCGAATGGACTTATCTCCCTCATATGATATCGAAACTGAGAAAACTCGGTGGCGTTGGAAAGATAATTCAAAGATCTTTCCTACGGTATCTGATAGAACACCTAAATATTCCTGACCTAGGAGTTATGATCATTTTAAGTCAACCCAAAACTCATATTTAGCTTAACTTGCAAAATTTTAGATTTTGCTATTTCCAATTTAGTTCTTTTTCGAACTCAATGTGATACATCTAGTGAACTTAACACTTAAGAAATTTTAATTCCTCGGTAAAATCCTACTCACAACGAAGGATGGTTTAAGTCTTAGCTCAAAAATTTTATGGGGTGTTACACAACGTTGACTTAGTAGCCAATTTTGTCTGACCGATGAGAGATGTCAGTGGGATCAATTGGAATGATAAAAAGTTGGAAGAGGGTACGACCGAGACTTTGGTATTAAGCCGCCTACATATATCTAGTTATACGAGAATCAGATCGTGTGTAGTTCTAGATTAGGAGCAATCGAAACTCCTAAAAATTGAAAGAGCAGTACGGTATTCGAAAGGGAACAATATTGGTTTGAATGGATAGGATTAGAGTAGCGAGAAAGGCGTCACAGAGAGATTTTTGGCTTAAGGGCAAAGGATCTTATGAGAAGGAGTAATACAATAGAAAGAATGGATGAAGGCCTTCGTTGCGATAGATGTAAGCACGGTAATTGTAGTCAAGAGGTGAAAACTGTCTTATCTGCAACATGTTAGTCTCTGCATATCTGTAGCTTGTAATATGATTAGAGCAAATCTTTCACACAAACGATAAAAGTAAACATGATGCAATTTCCTATATCGACCATGATGTTTGCCTTAAGACTATGAATATGATGTCTTAGGCTATGATGTCTAGGGCCACAATACACAAATATTATATCCTCCGGTCATGAAAATGTTGTCTGTGGGCCATGAAAAATAATGTCTTTAGACTATGACACATTTAGATCATGATAAACAGAAATTAAATCCTTAGGCCATGATATGATGTCCGCATGCCATGAAAGATGCCTTTAGACCATGACGCCTTCGAAACATAAATAATGAGTAAAGAGAGTGTATCTGTAATTCGGGAATCTGTTGATACTTGTGACTTGATTTAAATTTATTTGGGTATATGTAATTCTCGGGCACAATGCAATTCGAGCATATGCAATCTCCGAGCACAATGCAATATCGGGCACATGCAATCTTCTGGCATAATGCAATTCAGGCACATGCAATCTTCTGGCACAAATGCAATCTCGGGCACAATGAAATTTCGGGCACAATGCAATCTTCGGGCATAATGCAAGTTCGATCACAATGTAATCTCGGGCACATGCAATATCAGGCATAATGCAATCTCTGGCACAATGCAATTCTCGGGTACAATGTAATCTCGAGCACATGCAATCTCTGGCATAATGCAATATTGACACAATGCAATATTGGGCACATGCAGTCTTCGGGCACAATGGAATCTCGGGCACATGTAATATTCGGGCACAATAAAATCTTGGGCTCAATGCAATATCGGGCACATTCAATAATGCAATCCTCGGGCACATGCAATTTTCGGGCATAGACCTTCGCAATTTGGAAGGATTGAATGCCATTTGTTGACGAATTCAGAATATTGTAGCTTTGACCCTTCATCCTACTGTAGGGAGTGAGTGCAATTGAATGTTGATTTGTCGAGCTTGATATGGAGTAGTTTGATCCTTTTGTCTGATTGGAAGGATAGGGTGCCATTGATTGTCGATTGGTGGGCTCAAAATAGCTTGGTCTTTTATCCTGTCAGAAGGATATGGTATCGTTTACTGGCGATTCATCGATCTTAATAGTGGTCAGGTGATGTTGAAGTTGTCTTTTGTATCTGTACCTATTTTTCCTGTATTCAAAGAAAAATTGTGAGTTTAAAAATGGAGGCGTTTGATCTTCTCCGACCGGTATGCCCTTTGGCTTGCCATCCAGACCTTTCTGGGCATTTGCTTTGAAGAAAATTGTAAAATATGAGGAGAGAGTTTTTGAAAATATTAATTTGTAAAGAGTAATGTTGAATCTTTGACCCTGACATAGTTTGAGACTTTACAACATCCGACTCAGTAGCAAATTTGTTATTCTGATCTTTGTTAAAGATTGTAGCTTGATTGTTGTGAATTTTTTAGACCCTCTCAAATATTATGCCCCACTTACTGATTTGCGTGGAAATGTTAATTGAAGGAATTTTTGAGAGGGTCTCAAAAATTCCAGCCAGTTGCTATTTTGTAGGAATTTTTGAGTTCCTCTCAAAAATTCTGCCCAGTGTCATCACTTGCAAAAAATATTCGTCTGATGGAATTTTGAGACCCTCTCAAAATTTCTGCCCCAATTACTCAGTAAAAGGGGAAAATGAAAATTTTATTATGATAAGACCGAACTCCATAGGAGCGCCTATGTATCCCCTCTTAAACGGGAATAAGGTCTAACGTAGTTCGAAGTACAGAGCATGAAACAAACTTAGATGTAATATCTCTTCACAGTGTCTGAGTTGATAGGTTTGGGCCAAACTTCTCCATCCAAATCTGCAAGTATGAGGGCTCCGCCTGTCAATACCCGAGAGACTATGTATGGACCTTGCTAGTTTGGTGAGAATTTACCCTTTGCTTCATCATGATTTGGGAAAATCCGCTTCAAAACCAGTTGCCCAGGTGAGAAATGTCTGGGTCTAACCTTTTTGTTGAAAGCTCTGGCCATTCGATTTTGATAGAGTTGGCGATGACAGACAACGTTAATCCTTTTTCCGTCTATTAATGCCAGATTCTCCAACCGCCCTTGTATCCATTTAGCATCACTCAACTCCGCTTCTTGAATAATCCTTAAAGATGGTATCTCTACCTCAACATGTATCACAACTTCATTACTATATACCAGAAAATAAGGTGTGGCCCCAGTAGAAGTTCTGATGGTAGTACGATATCCCAACAATGCAAAGGGTAGCTTTTCATGCCAATGTTTGTGATTATCGATCATCTTGCACAATATCCTCTTGATGTTTTTATTTGCAGCCTCAACCGCTCCATTCATTTGTGGTTTGTATGCTGTAGAATTTCGATGATTGATCTTGAACTTCTCACACAATGATCTCATCAAATCACTGTTTAGGTTGGTTCTGTTATCAGTGATGATTGACTCAGGATTCCCGAATCTACAAATAATATTATTTTTGACAAAGTCATCCACAACCTTCTTTTTCACTGATTTGAAAGAGGTGGCTTCGACCAATTTGGTGAAGTAGTCTATTGCAACCAGAATGAATCTATGTCCATTGGATGTTGTTGGCTCGATTGGACCAATGACGTCCATGCCCCAAGCTGCAAAGGGCCAAGGTGAACTAGTAACATGGAGTTCGTTGGGAGGAACTCGAATCATATCTGCATGAGTCTGACATTGGTGACATTTTTAAACATAGCGAATACAGTCTGTCTCCATAGTTAGCCAGAAATATCCCGATCTCAGGATCTTCTTGGCCAATGTGAAACCATTCATGTGAGGACCACATGTTCCTGCATGTATCTCTTCAATCAACCTGCTGGCTTCTCCAGCTTCGATGCACCTTAGCAACCCCAAGTTGGGAGTCCTCCTATAAAGGATTTCTACACTTAGGAAAAATTGACTCGCTAACCTCTGAATGGTACGCTTTTGTACGGTTGTTGCATCTTCCGTATACTCACTGCTCTTCAAATATCCTCGAATGTCATTGTACTAAGGCTTTCATCCGGCTCTTCCTCAACATGAAAACAGTATGTTGGTTGCTCGTATATGTGGATGTGAATAAGATCATTCTAGATCCTTGGCATATGTTTGAATTCTACCTTGATGAACCTTTTGCACAACCTATGCGCGCACTCCAAGTATGGTAACAACTTCTAATTCTTGGTAACCCATTCACCTCGAACCTAATGAATCAATAGGTCTGAATCTCCTATTATCAGCATTTCCTGGACATCCAAGTCGATAGCACGTCGGAGCCCCAATATGCAAGCTTCATATTCAGCCATGTTGTTTGAGCAAAGGAACTTGAGTTTGGCTGATATCGGATAATGTTGCCCAGTTGGTGAGATCAAAACAGCTCCGATGCCGGATCTGTTCAAGTTCTTAGTTCCATAAAAAAATCATCCAACCATCATATTCTTAAGAGATGTCATCCCCTACGAATGCTACTTCCTTATCCGGAAAGTAAGTCTTCAACGGTCTATAATCAGCATCTACAGGGTTCTCCGCCATATGATCTGTTAATGCATGTGCCTTCACCGCCTTTTGTGTAACATACACTATGTCAAACTCGCTTAGTAATATCTACCATTTGGCTAGTTTACCTGTAGGCATGGGCTTTTGAAAGATATACTTCAAAGGATCCATCCTTGAAATCAGATAAGTAGTGTGCGAGGAAAGGTAGTGTTACAGCTTCTAAGCGACCCAAGTTAAAGCACAACATGTACGCTCTAATAGAGAGTATCGAGCCTCATATGATGTAAACTTCTTGCTCATGTAGTATATCGTATGTTCCTTCTTTCCAGTCTCATCATGTTGCCCCAAAATGCAGTTGAAAGCATTATCCAGCACCGATATGTATAACAACAGTGGTCTACCAGATTCCGGTGGAACCAACACAGGTGGATTGGACAAGTAATCTTTGATCTTTTCAAATGCTTGTTAGCATTCGTCTGTCCATTTCACCGCAGCATCATTTTTCAACAACTTGAAAATAGGCTCGCAAATAACAGTAGACTGGGCTATGAAACGACTGATGTAATTGAGTCATCCCAGGAAACTCATTACCTCCTTCTTACTCTTCGGCGGAGGTAGATCATGAATGTCTTTGATTTTTGATGGATCCAATTCTATACCCCAGCGGCTGACAATGAAACCTAGAAGCTTTCCAGCAGGAACCCCTAAGACACATTTTGCAAGATTCAACTTCAAGTTATACTTGTGTAGTCTGGAAAATAACTTCCGCAGATCATCCAGATGATTTGAACCCTTCTTTGATTTGATGATGACATCATCCACATAAACTTCAATTTCCTTGTGGATCATGTCATGAACAGGGTGGTCATTGTCCTCATGTATGTAGCCCCAACATTCTTTAACCTGAAAGGAATTACCTTGTAGTTGTAGACACCCCACGGTGTGATGAAAGCAGTCTTCTCATTCATCATCCTTGTGCATCTCAATTTGATGATAGCCGGCAAAGCAATCCACGAATGATTTTGTTTCATGCTTAGCACAGTTGTCAATCAGGATGTGTATATTGGGAAATGGAAAATTATCCTTGGGACTAGCTTTGTTGAGATCCCGAAAATCCACACAAACTCTAACCTTTCTGTCTTTCTTGGGCACTGGAATGACATTTGCAAGCCAGGTTGGGTACTCCGTCACTTGAAGGATTCCAGCATCTAATTGCTTCGATATTTCTTCTTTGATTCTCAAACTCAACTCAGGCTTATATTTTCTTAGTTTCTGCTTCATAGGAGGAAAAGTTGGATCATTGGGCAATCGATGAGCTACGATTGAAGTGCTTAGCCCTGTCATGTCTGCATAGGACCAGGCGAAGATATCCTTATTCTCGATAAGACACTCGGTATACTCTTTCTTGTCATCTTTCGTCATATGGATGCTTACTCGGGTCTTTTGTGTCACTTTTAAATTTCCCAGATTTACTACCTCTGTTTCCACTAAGTTTGGATTGGGCTTCTCCTCGAATTTCTCAACCTTTCTGATTAACTCTTCGAGGACTTCACTTTCCTCGACCTCTTCTAAATCATTAATGTTAAACTGTACAATCTCATTATATGCCATAGTCTCATATTCAACATTTTTATAATAGATTTTGCTGGAAGAAAGAATAACGCACCAAATAAATATAAGATATTAAATAGATGGGAAAAAAACTTTATTGATTAAAACTCAATAGCTTCATAAAACTAGCATTTGAAAACAATAACAGAGAACTGGAATTTAAAACTGTTTATTGAAAACTTTTAAAATTTGATAAAAAACTACTTCCAAAGCTACCCAGATCCCCGATGAGGTCTGGATGGAGTTGAGGTCCAAATGCTGATGCTGATCTTCGCTTCATCGCTTCCTCTGGGGTCCCCTTTTTCCTCCTCGTTGATCACGACATTGCAACCCCTTCTTTCCTCCTTCGTCAGAGACAAACCCTTTATGTCTTCCAGAAGCTCATCAATGAGACCACCCATGAAGCCTGCTGATCGGAATGATTGGTGCAGCGGTGGTATTGGTTTCTTCAATGGATAGTAGTACCCATCTCTAGGTGGTTGCCAATCAAGCCACTCCTCCGTAGTATATTTGTATCCCAAGCCGAAAGTGGTTGAATGACGAATGCGTTGTAAAGGTTCAACCATTCCTTGTAGATTGGCTCCCAAACCTTTCCCGAGCTCGAAACCAAACCAGGCCATCATATCTATGATCTTCTGACTAAACCAAGGTTGCACTTCAATGTTGCCAACAAGCTCAACTATATGGTACATCTCACCGTCTAGATGACCCCTTCCTTCTATCGCATATACATGATATCCTCTTTCCCCGTGTACTACAACTTCTTCATGATCCCATTCAAACTTCAAGCATTGATGAAGAGTAGAAGGAACCGCTCCAACCATATGAATCCAAGGACGACCTAGCAATAGGTTATATGAGGATGGAATGTCCAAGACCTGGAAGGCTATTGGGAAGGTCGCAGGACCAATGAGCATGTCCAAGGTTATTTCCCTAATGGTACCCCTCTGAGAGCCACCAAATGCTCTTACATTCATCTTCCAGTTCTGGATATTTGCACTATCCACGCCCAACTTTGTCAACGTGCTCAGAGGGTAAATATTCAAACCAGAACTAGAATCGACCAAAGCTTTGGTGATAATCTTGTCCTGCTATTGAGCTGAAATGTACAGAGCCTTATTGTGGGTTGTTCCTTCTAGTGGCAACTCATCTTCGTGAAAAGATATTTTGTATGCCTCAAAAACATGCCGACCATTTGGGCTACCTCTTTATGAGTTATGCTAGATGGGACATAGGCTTTACCCATGACCTTCAAAAGAGCGCTCTGATGAGTTTCAGAAGATTGTAGCAATGACAGGATTGATATTTGGGACGGGGTTTTACTCAATTGCTCAACAATAGAGTACTCTTTAGCTTGCACCTTCTTCTAGATACCTTGATTTTCAAGCTCTACAATTGGTGCCTTGGATTTGTTGGAGCTACCCTGAACCAAATTTTTGGAGGTATAAATTCTTCCGGATCTAGTCACTCTTGCTGCAGTGTTTGTTAATTCCACTTTCGGCTTTTCCTTTCCATAATCCAATGGGACAACATGGGTATCAAATTGGATAAGGGGAGGTGCTCAGAGGACGGTGAATGAGGGCTTGGGGATGGCGAACTCAACCTCAAACGGAGGACGTCTTTGCACTACCATTGGAGTCTGGGTGGTAACAGTCATTGCTTCTTCTGGCTCAAGGACCCAAATGGATTTCTCCCAATCCGAGGTATCATCAACTTCTACCATGTTGACCTGATGGTTAGGCAGGGAGTTGTTTGCAACATTTGGTGCCGGATCCTTGAGTTGGATGGCCTTTGTATCAGTCAGCATTTGAACCTTATCTTTCAGGGCTCTGCAAACTTCGGTAGTGTGACCTTTCATCCCAGAATGGTAGGCACAAACCTTGTTAGGGTCATACCATTTTGTGCGGACATCCACAGGCAATGCAGGAACTGGGGTGACATAGCCAGCCTCTTTCAGTCTCTCATAAAGCTGGGCTATGGGCTCAGCCAAAGGTGTATAGTTTTTGCTGGTCTTCTTTCATATAGAGGTCTGTTTCGGGAGTTAGATGTTTGAGTGGGTGACAGAGTTTGGAAGTATGTTGGCTGGGCATTATAAACAGGATCTGAAGTTTGCTGATATTGAGGAGGAGCATTTTGGTAATTTATTAGCATGGGATGGGGAGATATAGGTAGGAGCTGAAGGATATGGAGTTTGAGGATATGAAGATGGAGGTGGGGTTGTTGCTCGGTACTTATAAGGGGTTCTGGTTCCCTAAGCCATCATGACCGAACCTGTTTTCTTTTTGTTTTCTGCCATTCCACTGGATTGCAGAGCTTTGTTGGTGGCTTGTAGGGCCTCTAGGTTGATGATTGTCCCATTTTTTATGCCTTCTTCAATTCTTTTGCCTAATTTGATAATTTCAGCGAAACTCTTCTCAGCTACAAGCATCATCCTGTCATAATATTGCGGCTCTTGGGCACGGATGAAGTAGTCTTTCATCTGAGATTCTTCCATGAGAGGTCTGGCCCTGGCCGCCTCAGACCCCCATCTTATGGCCTAATCCCTGAAGGATTCACTGGGTTTTTTCTTCAGGTTTTGGATGTAGAACCAGTCAGGTGCATTTTCTACATTAAATCCAAACCTATTCATGAAGTTTATTGCCATGTTCACCCACTCAACCCATTTCCGAGGGTCTTGTTCAATATACCATGATAGAGCCTCCCCAGTGAGACTCCTCATAAATAACTTCATGAGTATCTTGTCATCTCTCCCCACCCCTACAAGCTTGTCACAGTGCATTCGCGGGTGAGATTTGGGTTCTCCAATGCCATTAAGCATTTCAAACTTTGGAAGCTTGTATCCTTCAGGCAGTTCTACGTCGGGCTGCATACACAAATCCTCGTAGCTCAGTCCTCCCAACCTCTTATTTCCTTTCACATGTTGCACCCTGTTAGCCAAGTTATCTAATCTCTCGGTCAGGTTTTTTTATAAAAATGTCCTTTTGGAAGGACTCTAATTCATGGTAGTTATGGGTCACGGGAGCGGTTTCCACCTATATGGGGTTGAGGTTGTTATTTCCATGAATATATGAAGGGTTTTCATTTGGAATTGGCTCTGGAATGGTTGGCTTAGTTTGTTGGTCGAAGTAGTAAAATGGGATTTGGGTATTTTGGGCGTGAAGTGGTGGGAAGATATTTGGATGAGTGGGTTCAGGTCGGGATATATTGGTTGGAGGATTGTTTGGCATGGTTGTATGGTTAGAGTGAGGAGGATTGCCTATATTTTCACCAAATTGGATTCCGAGAGAAATAGACAACTTGGCCAAGTCACGCATATGCGCTACTTCTTCTTCCAACTCTAAAATCTTGCGCTCCAGTCTAAGGACGAGGTCACTTGGAAGTTGCTCTCCCTCAGAATTTTTTGCCCTTTCGTTGCTGTTGTTGCAACTATTTTACCCTTGTCTCTGTAGTCTGTTCTTTGAGGAAGAGGAGAAGGGGGGTCCCTTTTGATCGTGTATGTGCCAGAATGAAGGACATATCAACCTTAGGAATGGGAAAAACAATGGAATCAACAGAAAACAATGTTAGGGATTAGAGCAAATTTATAATAATAACAACACATTGTTTGAAATGAGCGCCCTAAATGCAAGGGACCTCATTGAGCCAAAGGTAGGTCTAAGGCGACATATAAGTGATGCATAATAATTAATTCAAGCCTTATTTGCCAATTTGGAGTTTAGAGTTAGAGAAATCAAGGAAAAAATGATCTTTATATATTGAATAACTTCAAATTATTACATCAAACTAAAGCAAAACTAGAAATAATCTAAAGGGCTAGGGAAAACAATGGAGGAAAATAAAAATCCTAAAAGAAACTTCAATCATGGTGGTCTCCAATGTTAGGCACAATCTGCTGCCTCATTTCTGAAGTGATCTCATAGTCGCGGTTGAGGAGGTTGCGAGCCCATCTTCTTTCCTTTTCATCACTAAAGCCTGGAAGGCCCTTCACTTAAATCTGCATGTTCCGTGTCCTCCAAAAACCACACGTAATACTCAGGTGTGCAGAAGGGTCGATGCTCTCGAACGTCAATGGTTACCACCCTTTTCCATCTTCTTAATATGGTGTCCACTCGTGGTATTTCTAGCCCAAAGTTATACTCATAGTGGCCCATATGGGATCCCAGAGGTATCATTTGGATCTGTCCAAATTGTCGAAGGACTCGAAGTGGTGCATATGGTTGCACACCATTTAAGCCAATAAGCTCGATAAAGTAGAGTTTGTTACCCCTTATAATGACACGACGAGGCCTCAACCAATAATACTTCCATTGAATTTTAATGGCAGAACGCTTTCTTAAGTACACAAACTAGTCCTCCGTTCCTACAGGGGAAGAAAAATACTTCATCCTTGTGGGATGATTCATAATGTTAGTCCCCACACCCCCTCTCAAAATGTCTACCAGATCCTCCCTCTCGTAGAAATTCTCAACGGCCCATAGTTGCAATGGGAAGTTGCACCCCTCGAAGTATTTTTTGCCCTTGGTGCACCCAGTCAATGCTCTTAGAATTTCTGCCAGTATCATGGGAACTATGGTCTTCCCACCTCAAGCCATCATATAGACCACATAACTTAGGCTAGTGTGTATTTTCCCTCCTTCCTTAGAGAATGCTAATGAGCCTAACAGTGCGACAACGAAAGCATTAAGACGGTATCTTTCCCATTTCGCAGGAGAGCAAGCAAATTCCCTGTGAAAGTTTTCATGACCTTCCTCGTCTCCAAATGTGAGTATACAAATTCCAAAGAAATCCATCCCTCTTTCAAACAAAGTAAACTCGGATTATTATGCATGCCCATTTGCTTCAAAAAGGACCTTGGTGTTGGCTTGTGTGGTATAACCATTTCACGTTCTTTGTAAGGAAGATCAAGAAACCCACCAATCTCTTCAATCGTCGGGGTCAGTTCAAAATCCCTAAATTTGAACACTAACCTCTCAGAATCCCAAAATTTCAACAGTGCCTTGATCAAGTGACGGTCTGACTCGACGAAGATTAAAGCAGTAAGGCCACCTAACAGTTCATTTGCCTCTAGTCCACGATTTCTCTCAATATCCTTCCACCAAACTTTCAGGGTAGGATTCACTTTGACCATTATTTGTGTGTTGGGAAAATGAGGATAGGCCATGACTCTGCAAACAAACAACAAACAAATTTCTAAACTCCATGTTGGAAAATTTGGCTTAATTTAATTATTATGACCACATTGACAAATAAATATGCAATTTGTCTAAAGGGTATTGGGACCCTTTAGACGATAGGGTGGCTACTAATTATGTGGATTGACATCAAGGGTCAAACCACCTAGGGTTTATGCAGCATGTATGACCTAAGTAAGATTTCTAAGAGTTGGCTTGACACGGACTTGAAAGGGATTCTATGCGAGAAGGCTCGTGGTTTCCCGTTAGTAAAACTATTTGTTCTGTCCATGCATATGCCGACTCTATATAAAGGGTAATTGAAGAGAAATGGAGTAGTTGTGAGAGGTGCAAAGGTACAACATCACGGTAACAAGATAAAAAAAAAAAGGAAGAGGGTCCTAATTGGGGGAAGTATGAGCGGAATGTCAGTTTATCAAAGCGGTAACATTTAGCATTTAGGTTGAAAGCGGTAACATATAGACAGTTTTAAGGAAAGCAGTAAATAAATAAATAAATAAATACATAAATAAATAGAAATAAGCATATAAACATATAAGAAATCCAACAAATAAGGAAGGAGGTATGGGATTAAGCATGAAAGTAATCACATAAAGGAAAAAGGGAAATGGTGAAACATGAAAATAAACAACTAAGGAAGACAGAAATGGGTGGAACATGGAAAATAAGCAATAAATAAGGAAACAAATAAACAAGGAAAACTAATAACAACTTAACATGTTAATAACCAAACAAACAATGAAATAACCAAATTAAGTAAACCCCACATAAGCATGAAACACGTAATGGTAACAACTTAATATCCCCATCAGAGTCGTCATTCTGTCGCGCCCTATTTTTTTGCAAAAACAGGTTTTGGGTGCACGACCTAATAACTCTTTTGGGCTTTGGGTGGATTGAAGAGTCACTACCTAACGAATTAAGGCGCGTTAGTGCACCTATCTAACCTAACTAATTCTAGCTAAGGTCAACGAACCAGAGATCGGGTAAGGGTTCAGATTACCTTGAGGGGAAGGTGTTAAGCATCCCTAGAGGTCCACAAATGTGGGTCCTGGCCGTATCTCATGCAATTTATATGAGGATTATAAGTAGCAATTATGGTCACTTTATTTATTGGTTATTTAATTAGCATGTTTGCTATGCGATAACTAACATTAGACAATTAAAATCACTTCATTTATTTATTTAATCAATTAAGTATGCCAAAATAGGTGATAACAATTAAGATTACTTCATTTGTTTATTTAATCAATTAAGCATGCAAAATTAGGTGATAACATAATATTAAACAATTAAGGGCACCTTAGTTATTTTAATTAGTTAAGCATGCATGACTAAGTGATAACATAATAACAAATAAATATTAAACAGTTAATAAAGAGATAAGCGAGGAGACAGAAATTGCACAAGTAAATAAGCAAACAATTTTTATATTTTTTATTTAAGCTACCCCAAACAATTACAATTATAAACAAATAAAGAGACAAAAGGAAAGGGAAACTCTGAAGGACTTTACGGATCAGCACTCGACTTTTCTTTATTTTTTTGATAGGCTTCCATGTAAGGACATACAAAACCAAGGTTTGTTGCTTTAAGCCTGAGTCGATGTCATCATATCCGTAGGGCCTAAACTACTCCTACCCCACCACCGCATGCTTTTCGCCTCTAAAAGGTGCTCAGAGTCCCCGCTTAAGGTCCAAGAAGCATTGGACTACTATTAGGCGGTTTTAGACTAAAAAGAAAATAAGGGTTCCTAATAGGCCCACCTAGACACCAAGTCAAACAATTTGGACGTTCATTTAGCATGTAAAGTCTCAAGTTGGCCTCTAGGTTTTATTAAACATACTTTCAAACACACATAATGGTGAAAGGATTTCATGCTAAGTGTGTGTGCATACAAACAAAGAGCAAGTATTGACAGTTAATGAGTTAAACATGCAGAATTATTAACAGACAACTCTAAAAGCATGCAGATAATTAATTAACTAATTTTAGAGGGCAGAGAAACAATAGTAGATCTATTATTAATGCAAAGAATTATTTTTAATGACAGTCATTTTATTGGATGCAAAAATTCAGTAGCTGATTTTAATTAGGACAAATAAGTAACAAATGCAGAAAGCAGTGGCACATTTTAATATTAATGCATAAATTACTTATTTTGTGCAGAGAAAATTCATACAGATTTATTTCCATTTTTAAAACATGCTGAAAATTAGTAGAAGCCTATAGACATGCTATTTAAGTGGTTAACATGTTGGTTGATTAATTACATGCGACAATAACCAAACAGGGCAGAGTATAACATGCAGGGAAATATTTAAGCATTAATAGTGCAGAAAGTAGTCCTATAAGATAATTTTATTCATGCTAGAAATAGTTAATATTTATTTTGATTGACAGAAAAATATGCTTAACTAAAATGAAAATAAGCAATTTGCACGTATATCCCCCTCCCCCTTAGGCGATCCCCAAATTATATCACATATATAGAGTTAGAGTTTACAAATTATTACAAAACAAAAATAGAGATTAAATAATACATAAGTTAAAAAAAAAATCAGTTTTGTCTGTCGCTTCCCTCCCATGGCAACTCTTCAACATCTTGAACCTTTAAGTTCAAAAACCTGCTAAAATAAAAGGGAAATACCCAACAAATACAATATAGAAAGATAGCAAGATAATAATATTAGTTATCAACCAACACATGACATTAATTATTTCATACTTATGAGCAGGAAGCAGACACACTAACATATTCCAACTAATCACGGAAGTATAAAGTCAAGCATAGAACAAAGGGTAGGAAGACTGACTTGGATGCTTCCTTTATTTATTCATTTCAAACACACAATATTCATAATAGATGATGCAATGTGAAATTTAAACTAATGAAGGGGAGCTAACCGTTTATGCAGAATAGTTATCAGCAATGCAGACGAACTTAATCTGATACTAGACCCGAACACTGCAAAACAACAAAACAGAGAGGAACTTTAAAGTTTTTAACCGAAAGAACTTAATTCGTTTTTAGAATATAGAGAGCAATATATTATTTAGTATTTTTTCGCATGTAAGCCAATGTCCCAATTTTTAAATAATGAGGGGAGGAGTCCTTTAAATAGTCACTAAGAGATGAACAAATAAGGAAAAATAAATAATTAATTAAATATTTATTTTCCTTATTGGAAAAGAACTGAACAGACAAATTGTTGTTAATTTATTTTTTACCAAACTAAATACAACGGTCAAATGACATATTAATTTAAGGAGAGCCAAAAATTATGCACCAATCACAATATTTACTCAATCAATGGTTACTATAAATGTGACAAGTAAGAATCAGTCAAGACAAATATTAAGGGAAGGAGGGATCAATTATAAAAATATTTCAAAAAATAAGAGAGTAAAATCAGTCTAATCTTTACGAAATATAAACAAGTAATGAGAACCGGTATAAAATTCTAATTATGGCATGGGGTCAATTAATAGCAGACACTAATATATAAAATTAAGCAGACAGAGATAAATATCTAAAGGAAAGAAATAATTTACAACTCAATTCAAGCATTTATATATAGCAACATAATCAAACTGATTTACCAAATTTCCTGCAAATTGCAATCAAATCAACAAGTACCACAACAACGATTATAGGCAATTAGCTAATGTTAAGGAGCTTAAGAGGAAACTCTTTGGTTCAATCGATAAATATTTTGGGCAAGCAGGAAACACAAATCATATTAGCAGGAGTCACAACTTTATCAATATCAGCATACTAACATCCATTTACAGAGACTACAACATATTCGAACACATAGCAAAGTGATGAAATTCTGGGCAAAAACTTAGACTATAAGGACATGTAGATATGCCAAACATGAACTAACCTAAGAATTTTAACGAACCACAGTGAAAACATGCTTAAATAACATTTCAACAGTCAACAAATTTGACAAAGTGCAAGCAAGCAACAGTAGATCATAAGTTCACTAGTTTACTGAGAATTCAAATGATAAATTGGGCAAGAGAATAACCTAGAGGGATCTGTTGAGATCCATCTTTTAACAAACCAGAATTTTAATTATCAAGTTGACCCAACTCTTGACCGGAATCCTTGGTCGGAACTTGTCGTCTCCGTGGTGATTGGCCGTTTCACTGAAAAATGGAGTGAACGAACGAGCTGCTGTTGTTTGTCGTCGTTCGCCGGCGTCAATGGCCTCGCTTGGCTGGTGAACTCTCGCCGGTGACTTCGCTGGCGCTGCTGCTTGTTGTTTTGCCGATAGCTGGCTGTTGCTGTTGGTGTTCATGGCTCGTCCCTGTAAGAAAAATAACGAAGGGAAGGGATAGGGGAGAGAGAGAGAAGAAGAGAGAAAGGCTCGCCGACGTTGGGGTTTCGACGGGGTTGCTGTTGTCGCTGCTCTCGCCGGCTCGAGCTACTGCGGTGCTCGCCAGTGGCTGGTTGGTAGTTGTCGGAGCTGCGCCATTGGCTGGTAGTTTGACCAGTCGCAGGAGGTCTCGCCTGGCTGATCTTGCTTTTGCTTCTCGATATTCTCACCGGAGGAGAGAAAATGAGAAAAAGGAGACGAAGAGGGAAGGGGAGAAGGGAGAGAGAGTCTCGACGGGGCTGTTGGTCGCAGCTGCTGCTTCTCGCTTTAAATGGACGGAGAATGAGAAAGAGGAGGAGGTCGGGCGGCGGATTCCAAAGAGGAGAGGAGAAAATGAATGAAAAGTTGTAGGGTTTGGAGTCTTTAGTTTTAAAATAGGAAATAAAAGGATTCGATCTCAACCGTAAGATTAGAATTAGATAAGCGGCTAGGATTTAATTTAAAGATGGACGGATGAGATTAAAATGAATGGGTCTTGAGAGTTGAATTGGAATGGCCAAAATTGAAATACAAAATTGGCTAGAATTGAAAATGAAAGGTGGCTATAATTGAAATAAAATAGGATTGAATAGGCTAGAATTGAAAGAAATTAGAATAAAATTGGCTAAAATTTAACTGATTTTGAGGGAATTTAAAGAAATGCTATTCAATTAAAATACTACAAAATATTATAATTAAAATTACTTAAATTTTTAAAACATTTGAATTATTTCGAGTTTTACTAATATTTTTTTAAAAATATTTTAATAGTATTTACAATAATTTTTATAAAGCATGCATACTAAATATATGATTTTTAGACAAAATCGATTAAAATTTTAAACTCAAAATATTTTCAAAAATACGTATTTAATCAAATAGCATTCCTGAAATTGCTAAAGGTCGGTCAAAATTGGGTGTCAACATGAAGTGAGAAGATAGAACACTATATGCCTCTTCCTTGTAAGAATTCACTACTTAGTGTATTATTAATCTTTTTTTTCAATAAAAATACACTAATTTATGTTAGTTTCTTCACTAACATTATCTATCATAATCTTCCTTTGAGAAGTCTATGGATTTTGAGAAGCAACAACAAACTAAAAGATAAAAAACATGGATCCAAAAATGGTAGATGGATTGCATGGGGAAGAAGAAGTCAAGATGGTGATATCTAGGTGCACTTGAATTTGAGAAGGCTTGATTTGAAATATGAATTTATTTTTTATATGGTGTTTCATGCTCACACAAAATACATTGATGTTGACTTATTGTCATATTATATTTTATAATACAATATACATATTATTCAACTAATAATTTCTACCAAATTTCTAGTTTAAATGACTCATATAAGTAAATCAAATAAAGGGTACTTATACATGCACTTATGATTTATATATATTAAATTAATTCTCTTAAGTTGATACAACTTCAACAAACACTACTTTCATATGACAATAACTACTTGATGTGCCTGAAGTATTTGTAACCATTAGTGGTGTTGCTCATATCCACAATATTTTGTCGTTGAAATATCATTTAGGTCGAATATTTGATAGAGTAAAAGCACTATACAAGAAAACGTTATACAATTTGTTGACTGTATACAATTGCTAACTATAGTAGTAGTTATCAAAGTAATAGAATACAATGCTGAAGGAACTTTCTTTCTTTCTTAAAACTAAGGGGATCATTTCAACTTCATTTGATATTAACTTTTGGTGTGATGTACTTTGTGATGATAGTGAATATCGATTGAACTATTCATCAATTGAGCATGTATCCATCTCTTTCAGTTTTGGTGTTATTTCTAATGTTTTAAGAAGTTTAAACTAATAGCATCAAATACACATGCAACGCACGTGCTCAAAACTAGTTTTTATAAAAGCATGAATATTAATGTTGATTGACCAAAATACTATCCTTTAGTAATACAATTCATAGACAAATATAAGTATAAGATAAAACTGGATCTACCTCAGTTCTTCACAAAGGTCTTATATTTTCTTATAAAATTCCCAAAGGTCTTATTATTAATTTATTATTATGACTTTCAATCAGGAAGTCTTCCCAAAAGCCTTTGTTAATTCATCGTCATAGTAGCGCCAAAAACATTTACAACTATGCATATTCAAAGAAAGGGGAAAATTAGAAAAAAGTAAAGCCTATAAAAAAGAGAGAGAACAATAATATTTTTTAAAAAAATAAGGATGCATAAAAGTATGCAAACTTTCTTTCACTCCAAAACTCTTTTTCAACACTCTAACTCAAGTCTCAAGTACCGATTCCCGATACTAATCTGAGATTCGAATCCTAATTATTAATTTGGGTTTTGATTCCTAACCTCGATTTGAGACCCAACTCCTAGGTCCCGGGTCGGATTGGGTTTGGATCCCATTTTGGGTATCAGATGTCATGCCCCGAGCCTATACCCTGGATGTGGCCGACACTCAAAAACCATCATTAGTCCCCAAGCAAATCCTTGGTCTGACTGACTACTTAGCTGAAGGCTTATTCAAGCATACATAAGCTTAACATTGAAGAAAATTTTGTAACATCTCGCAAGTTGAAATAACTAGGAAGAAGTTAAGAATTGGAAATAGCCATTTTTGGAAAGAATATAAAAATCTGGAAAATTTGTTAAGTATGTTAGGTTGAGTTTTTGGCCAACTTCAAACGACCATAACTACTAGCTCGGGATGAGTTAGGTGTGTTTCTACGTATCATAGGAAATACCTTGGAATAATCTTTCCAACGCCGACGAGTTTGCGCGATTCTGAGTTTGTATGAGTGAGATATGACCATTTGAAGTTGGGCTGTTCAAATAAGGAAAGTCTAAAACCGGATTTTGGAAGGGTATTTTAGTCTTTTCCTTACTCAATTGTTTTAATTCATTTTTAGGATTTTAATTGGGCTAAAATCAGATTTTGTTCAGTTTAAAAAAGTTGAAGTTCACGCTAGGGCATGAAGAAAAGAGAAAATAGGAGAAAGGAGAAGAGAAATCAAGAATCGTCAAGAACGTTCGAGTTTGGTTGTGGATTTCGCCAAGGATTCAATCCTACGAGGTATGTGAGATCACATAGCGTTGGGTTAGTTCACCCACATGCCAATCATGATTCAATTCAGCAAAGTTATATAGTATTGAAAGTAAATCCTATGAGTTCTTGATGATAATTCGATTGAAATATTGTGGGTTCTTGTTGTTGAAGTTTCTTGAGATTGATTCATGTATTTAGGTGTGAATTCGAGTTAAATCTTGCATATATGGATGAATTAGTTGTTTCTAAGTGTTTGGGGGAAAGAACCAAGTGAAAATAGGGGGTTTAGAGTTGAAAAACGAAGAAGTAAAGTCGGAGGCACCTGGGCAAGGGCCTGGGGCGTCGCCCCTCTCATAGCCCCAAGAAAAATTCTCTGATCTTTTGTCTCTGGGGCGTCGCCCCTATCAGATCCCCAAGCAGGGGTCTCTGAACTTTGGGCTCTGCCGCCTCACGCCTCTCAGAGCACCAAGGACGCCAGTTCACCCATTTTTCCCCCATCTTTCTGTACTTGTTCCTTAGCAACGTACCTATGTTTCCTAGTTGATTCCAACACTCTAAGGTACGTCTAAACATCATGAAATCATCCATAGACATGAGATCATGAACCTTGAATCCATAATTCAATTCAAGGAAAGTTAAGAGTCAAGTCTAGAAGTTAAGAGTCAAGTCTAGAAGTTAAGAAACAAGTCAAGAGAAGTTCTTAAAGTTTTCAAAAGTCTTTCGTAAACGTTTTAACTTTGTTTTAAGACTTAAAGTTCAAGTTAAGTAAAGAGTAAAGATTGAAGTTCATTTCTTCAAAGAAGTATATGGGGACTATGTATTCCCAAAGAGTTTAAAATGTTTTCACATTTGAGCAAGAAAGGGAACATCGATTCCAAGAGAGATTTTAAGCTAAGTTTTGAGTAATTATCTCAAACCAAAGAAAGAAGTTGTTTTAAAAACATATGAGCTAAGGACATTTTGGGAGTAGTATTGAGCACCGATATGGGGACGCGAGTTCATAATAGCTCAAGTCTCCATAAACCATGTTGCCATCATGGGTAGTAAATGATCGTACATTTTACATGATCCTTAAGTGATTTTTAGCATAGACTAGTGGATCCACTTAGTTAAGGTGTCCTATATGACGACAAAGTATATGACAGTTCTGGCAGCGTGGGCAAGAAGTTGTATCACCACTTAGGCTCATAGTGGTGGTTGTCGGTTAGAGAAACTCCCACAGAAACTATATTACTTTATTATATGAGTAAAGTTGAGTTTGTTATTGCATTTTCTTTAACGAACTAAGTTG
>JAJONQ010122559.1:0-11177 GCA_036250385.1 Solanum microdontum
AGATTTAATTATGAATTAGCTTCCGCATCAGTTTATTTTCTTTAGTATGCTCATGATCATGCCAGCAGGGTTAGCTTGGGATCACTTGTGGTCCTAGGCCCCGTGTCCGCGTCTCGGGGGTAGCTCGGGGCGTGACAAAGAGAAATAGAAGAAAGATGGAACAAAAGAGAGGGAGTAATGCAAAATCCTAATGCTAATTGGTCTATAGGGCATAAAATACAACATGTCATGGAAATATTGCAAGAGAAATGTACAAATATACAAATACAAAAACAATTAAAACGGAATGAGACAGGTTTTTGTAAAAACATATATACAACACAGAGCTATGATCAAAATACACCAAAAAGAAAATACAAAAGGACGTACCCAAATAACCAAGAGTACAAACCTAGGAAAAGGTATTATCTAAGAAAATCCACGGCAAGAAAGCCTTACCTAAATAAAGATAGACACGTAAGAAAACATAATAATAACAGAAGCTACAAAAATAGACTATCTTATTTTACATGCGGAAGCGAAGAACATCTAGCTAATACTTGTCCAGGTAGAAATAACAGTAGAACGAGAAATGCCCAACTTATAGAAGACTTCCAAGAAACCCTGATAAATTTAGATGAATACATGTCAGACAATGAAAGCATATATTCGGTAATAAGTATAGAAGCCATAGAAGGAAGACAACAAGATTCATCGGATTCAGAAGAAGAAACTCTAATAAACGAAATAGGATTAGAAAAATTAGACTTAAACATTAAAGATTTTACTTTTGTTAATATACAATGCGACCACTAGTTTTCCAAAGGAAAAGGATTAGATAATAAAAAATGTTTTAATTGCACAGGATACCCCAGTAAAGACAGAAGAGCTAAATGTATGAATTGCTATATAGAAGGATGCGTTATGTGCATTGACAAAATATTTAACATCAAAGTTTTAGACCAAACAATAAGTACAAAAGAAAAAACATTAATAGAAAAGAGGATTGATAGTTTAGAAGAGAGAATAAGTAAATTAGAAAAAGGAAAAGAAAAGTCAGAAGAAGAAACCAACCAAAATACAACGCTCGAATACGAAATCGAACTTTTAAATGAAAAGGAGGATTATAAATCTTTTGAAGGATTAATTTGTAATGAAGACAAGAAAATTACTACTATCAAAATACTAACAAGAATAAGGATTCAAGAATGCGAAATAGAAACGTTAGCTCTAGTAGACTCTGGATGTACTAAGAGTATATTAAATAGAAGTATCCTACCTCTAGATTTAATAAAAGAATTTCCAGAACCACAAAGCGCCATGCAAATGGATGGATCGTCAAATATATATAATCATTATGTTAGTAATGCTCAAATAAGTTTTTTAAATACATGCGCAGACTTTTATAAACCCACATATAAATTAGAAAAAATATGGGTTAGAGATTTAAATATTAGAGTAGACTTTGTTTTAGGTTTAGACTTCTTATTACATAACAATAGAAGTTGTCTCCTTACTAGAGACGGTGTAATGTTCTCTAAAAATATGACTCAAACCTCAATAGCAATAGAATCAGTTCCAACAAGATCTAGTTATCTTAAAAATACTGATAAACTTAACACAAATACATCAAAATGTAATAAAGGAGAAGAATGTAATTGTACAAAGATACATGTTATCGAATGAGTTGAAGAAATTGAATTATTAGAACTAAGCTTATCTGATATACAACTAGAAAAAAGTTATAACTTAATAGAAATAAATACAGAACTTTACAATTTCAAAAAAGGATTACAACATATAGGAGTCATAAAAATTCAGAAAGACCTAGAGGAAGTAATTTCCATCTTAGATAAATTAGAAATAATTGGAGAAAGACCTCTAAAGCACTGGGAAGCCAATCATATAACTTGCAGACTTGATATCATTAACCCAGAATATACTGTTTAAACAACTTCAATAGAATCCACAAATGAAGACCTAAAAGAATTTGAAGATCAGATAAAAGAATTACTAAATTTAGGGAGAAGATCAACTTCAAAACATAGGCCAGCCGCATTTATGGTAAGAAATCGTAATGAATTATTAAGAGGAAAAGCTAGAATGGTAATAAACTATAAAAGACTTAATGACAATACTAGAATGGATGGATATAAATTGCTAGACAAATCGGAATTAATAAATCGAATACAAGGGAGAATTTTTTTTAGTAAGTTTCATTGTAAATCCGGATACTGGCAAGTCAAAATGCATGAAGACAACATAGAATGGACAGCTTTTACTTGCCCAGAGGGACATTTCGAATGGTTAGTAATGCCCTTCGGTTTAAAGACAGCTCCACCAATCTTCCAGCGAAAGATGGATAATATATTTCGAGATTATAAAATTTTATTTTACTATATGTAGACAATATCTTAGTATTTAGTAATAATACCAACGAACATCTAGGACATTTACAAACAGTGTTTAAGTTATTTGTAGACAATGGAATTATAATTAGCAAAAAGAAAATGGAATTTTGTAAAAATCTTATAAAATTCCTAGGGGTAGAAATTGGAATGGAAAGATAAAGTTACAACCCCATATAGCAAAAAAGGTCCTCGACATGCCTGATAAGTTAGATAATACTAAAGACTTAAAAAAAATTCTAGGAATATTAAATTATGCACGAAATTTTATAAAAGACCTAGAAAAATAGCCGGACCCTTATATTCTAAGTCAGGAATTCATGGACAGAAGACTTTCAATAGGGAAGACATAAAATTAGTACAAAAGCTTAAACAAATGGTTAAAAATATACCAGATTTAGCCCTCCCACTAGAAACTGACTACCCAATAGTGGAAACTGACGGAAATCTAGAAGGATGGGGAGCAGTATTAAAAACAAAGAGCAATAAATATAGAGACAAGAAAGATGAAAAAATTTGCGCCTATCATAGTGGAAAGTACAAGGAGAAAGGAAACATGAGTAGCATAGATGCAGAAATTCTAGTAGTCATATATGGATTAAATAGTTTTAAATTATATATTATTAATAAAAAAGAAATTTTGGTAAGAACTGACTGCGAGGCTATGATAAAATTCCACCGGAAAATAGAAGGGCAAAATAGTAGTAAAAGAAGATGGCTAAATTTTTTAGACGCTACATCAATCTACAATATATCTTTAGAACATATAAAGGGAAAAGATAATTCCTTAGCAGATCAACTAAGCAGACTTATGAAAACTAATTATTAATTTTCAGAATGAGTATAGGCAAGAACAAAGACAAGGCATCCAGTTCAAATTCAAGTGGACAGAAAGACAAACTTATATTTGCCGACTCTATTAGGAAACACTTTATTTCAACCACAGACAAGAGTCGAAGAAGCAAGACTGAATGCTACAAGCATGGAAAGACTACATTTTGGGAAACAAAATCTAATTTTCTATCCCTCATCTAATCTAAGTTTCAGGGTAAAACCAGAAACAAAGATAGATAAACCCCAAAGATGCCTAATAGACAACCTGTGGATAGCATACAAAAAAATTCCAAGAGACAATAGTTATTTCATTTCAGTAGTAAATTCATTTAGCCATTTTTTTACAGACAAAAATGAGGATTAAAAATTTAGATTCCACGTAGTAGTTCAAGGAAAATTGCCAGGAGTTTTTCAGACATGGATGGAAGTAATAGACTCAATCAAAGACTTTCCTACCCCACTTTTTAAAGGATTCAATGATTTGAATGAAGCACTAGACTATGCTAGAGGAGCTCTTGGGCCTAATTATTTCATAAGCCCATCTTTAAGACAGACTTCTAGACCTTTCTTGCAATACAATATTCAAAAGGATACAGAAAAAATAATTTTCTGCGATCATTATTCTTCAATGACGGAAGGATTCAAAAGACTAAATTAAACGATCGAGAGACTAGAAACAGAAAAAGAAAAAATGACAAAACATATCCACTCACTACAAGAGAGGATAAGGTTTTTACTTGGAAATACTAATCAAACCATACCATTACAAATACAAGACTACCCAAAAGGACCAAAGAGTTCTCCATCTCATTTCAAAATGGATAAGACGGTTGTGCATTCCCCAACGAATGTAGAAAGAGCTATTGTATAAGCTAGAGGTACAACTAGTCCCGCTCAAATGGTAGCGGATAAAGACTCATCAAATTCGTTAATGGCTGACACTTTGCCAAAAAGTGTAAGGATTTTACCAGCAAGTTTCAATACGATGGCAAAAACAATTAAAAAGACAAAGGGATTCCTACAAAAAAAAAAATAGAAAAAATAATAAAAAATTCCCTTTGCAAGTTACTAAAAGAAAAAACTAGTAAGATTATACCAGAAAAAATTATACGAGAAAACCCAAACCCAGAACCAGAACCAGCAGATTCTGATCCTGAAGACACAAAGAGTAGAAGTGATGAGAACGATCTATCAATAGATCAATTTACTCAGCACTACGACCCAAATGAAGACAATGATTCTGGAATGAGTTTCGATTCCGAAGCTCTACACAACCTGGATACCTGAAGAAATACGTAAGCAATGATGTCAACAAAAGAAGACAAAAGAAATATGTAAGAAATGACATCACAAGCCACAACTATAAAGAAGACTCCACTTCTCAGAAACGGACAAACAAAAGGACAATTATTTTGAAAAAAGTTTTTCAAGACCATGTGACGATGGGGCCCAAAGAGCAGCCGGCAAGGAAAGAAAGATTATTTTCAACATTTGAAATCTGAACTTCAAGTCCAGATCCACTCCAATAAATAGAGACCATTTGCGACAAAAAAAAAGTGGAGAGCGAAGAGTAAGCAGAGCATACATCAAGAAGAAAGTTCTAAGAGTTAGATTACATATTTCCTTTCAAAAAAATAAAAAGAGTGTAAGTATTGTTTGTTGTGTTTGTGTACAAAGAATGTGAGTGATTATTTTCCGCAAGTAACTGCAAGGTCAACCGGAGACTCCCGAAAGGGAAACCTCATTCCGACCATTATCATGTAAGTAGTTATCAGTTTTCTAGATCTTAGTAAATTCTCCCTATAGTATGTATTGTTATTATGTACTATTATGTACTGTTATTATGAACATATTATATGATGTTTATTACTACTATGTTGTTCGTTACTGTTTAAATTATTCCTAGTAAATGGTTAGTTCTTTGCCTTCTTAGTAACCCCGATGGATTAACCTGTAAAGTCCTAGGGAATTTGAAAGTCCGCCATGGTTAGGGAACCGAAAGGACTGTGTATCCCAGGGTGTGGTTAAAGAAGCAGGTGCTAAGAACATGGGTTAAAGAAAAGAGATGAATAAGATAAAATAGAGAGGAATGAACAACATTTTTTTTAAAAAGTAATTTTGAGAGAAAATACATAGATTTAGTAACAAAAAACTACTAAACTAGATAACGGAGCAGGAAGAGGGAGTACTGAGTAGGATTTTACAAACATAATTTACAACCGCAGTTAATCTCAAGCTTATTATATTTATTTAAACGTATTTTTTAACTGGTATCAAAGGGAGTACTGAGTAGGAAAGTAGTGGGGGTCTATATTCGTCAAACAGACCAACACTAGTCAATCCAGAATTATTAAGCGCATTAAAGTGGGAATTACATAGCATAGATAGTAATATCCAACACGCAAATAGACGTATAAGAGTCCAAAGGAAATATATTAGTAAAATGATTTTCCATTTAGGATAGGCAACATAGACACAAGTAATAATATATATGTCATCTAGAATATATAAGAAAAGATTTAGGCCATACGAGAAACAGATTATAATTGACTAGGAGTATCATTGGTATCTACTAATAATAAGATAGAACTATTTAGATATATATGACTTCCTAATAGAACAAAGACAGTTATATCTAGAACAATTAGAATTATATTTAGATCTATTGATATCTTCGCAAATACTATCTATACACCAAGAAATAAAATAAATAGATTTACAAATACCTACTATAGGAGCTAGAATTTATCATTACATACAAGAAATTAGAATAGAAAATCAAGATTGGAAAAACAGAACCTTATATTTGGCATAAAAACAAGAATAGGAAGTATTAAGAGGTTAGAATACTTAGATTTAGAATTAGTTTCAGAAAAGAAATATTGAAGACTAAAATTTGGTTCAATACTTAAGTGTAACTTTACAGAAAGAGACCATATCCTACATAGTGATAATCAGCATCTAAATACTATTACAGATTTAATAATAAATTTAGCAGAACATAGTCAGTCTAAAGACGATAGATTCCTAAAGCTAATAGAAACCATAGAAAACCTGCAGCATAAACAAAACAAATCATTAGAAAAAATAGAACAAAATTTTGATTTTCTGAAAAACCAACAACTAGATATAATTTCTAAAGTATAGACGATAGTAGCAAATAAAATAATTAATAGCAGTCCATTAGAAATAATAAATAACCAACTAGAAAATCTTTATAAAGAAACAAAAGAAATTAAGAAAGAACTAGGTAAGCTTAAAGACTTAACCCTTTCATGAACAACCTTTTTTACCAAGAAGTTCTTAGAAAATCAGCCCAATTTCAAGCTAACCCTGAAGGATTATCAAATTATACCCCACCAGGCAAAACAGATTTAATAAGCGTAAAACAAAATAATCTAATAATTTTTGCTTTATTAGAATTAAATAAAAACCTAGAGGTTCAAATTACTGAAATAAATAAAAAATTGGATAGTTTATTAGAAACTAAAATCCCTAAAAGAGAAGCTAAACAAGAAAACAATATACAAGCTCTAATAGAACAGCTCAAAAAGACTGAAATAACCCCTCAAAAAGATAGACTTAACAGAAAAGAAAAAGCATGGACCTTTTTACAAACAGGAATAGAAGTTCCCAAGAAAGACAAATGGACAGTTTCTCTCAAGATAAACTAGGAAATAATATGCTAGCTCGAATAATGAACTCATCTAGACCAAGTAGTAGTCATCAGTTAGATGAAATAATAGATGTAGATAGAGATATAGAAATATTTAAGCAAAATAAATTAAAATTATTAAATCCACAAGTTCTCTATAATACAGGACTATTTTCGTCAACAACACATCTATACAGACATTATAGAAAAGAACAGTTGAGTGTATCAGAGAACGATAGTGAAAGTATAAATTTAATTAGTAAAGAATCTAAGCAAGAAATAAAAAAAGACGAATGAATCTCATGCATATGGGATTAGTAGTAATCGGACTTAAAGGTTTAACTAGAAAAAATCTAGCTACTAAAGTGTTAATCACTTAAATGATAGTAGATGGTCAGAATCTAAAAGATCCATAATAGGTTTAACGGAAGTAGACATGAGTAATAATGGAGGAATTTTTTACTGTAGTCCAAACTTCATGATAAATTTAAATGAATTTGGAAAATACATAAAAATAGGCATACAAACCAAGGGTTACGAAGAAATGAACTGTGGAAACAACCTTTTAGTTTGTGTTGGCTTTATAGGAAAATTAGCCACCAATAGCAGTTCAAGGTTTAAAATAAAAATAGACGATGTGGTAGGTATAATGGGAAATAAAGGAATCAAATTAATAAGACCTTTAAAAATAAATTCAGAAGAATATGCAGGTAGAGAATGGAATTTAGAAAAATTCTATAAAAAAGAAGTGTTAAGGCCAAATGACCACCTCACATACACTAATAATAAAGGTGAGACATCAATAGATTCACTGATTATAAATATACAGATCAAAAAGAAATAGATGAAGATTTAGAAGATAATGAATCAACCATAAATATGGAAGGAATGAATATTCAAATCAGTGAAGAAGAAGACTATGAAGTAGATTTATCGATAGCTAAAGCTAAAGAAATACATCAAGCAAATACAACAACTTTATTTAAATGTAAATGTTGTAAATTAGGAGAAATAGAAATTTCTAAGGTAGAAAAACACTTTAAAGAATGCAAATTTAGAACAGATAATTATGGGTATAGACAAGAAAAAGATACCCAAGAAGAAAGTGATGATGAGACAACACGCAGTCTAAAAGAATTTATGGAAACCGCTTCTTCGAGTTCAGGGCCCTTCCAAAAGACAACCCCGATAACACCAGTAGAATATACTATAGGTAACTTACCATGACACCGTGTGTTTAGACAAGACCCGGCAACAGAACCAGAAATGGTTAGACCCATAGGAATAAGAATGCCAATAGAAGCCCCTATCAAACTTCAAGCACTACAAGAAAAAGGCTTATTTATGACCAACATTTAGGAATTAGTTAATAATCCCGTCACTAAAAGTATACATATTGGGACGAGATTATATTTCGGTCCTAAAAGCTATATCTTTTTGAGAAGGTGCGAAAGTTTGTCCCTAAAAATATTAATAACTAGTCCCAATTGTATAATTGAGAGCGTTAGCGGGAGAGCACACCGCCAAAACAACCCTAAAATTTTTACTAAAATACACTCCTGAAAAAGTAGGCTCCAAAATAAATAACCTTATGTCCTAAATATCTAAAAAAAACACTATGTTTTCTCTCAATACCCAATGGTTTTAACTTTGCCTTTACGTATTCTCAAGAACACACGCTATCTCTTTCTCATCTCGATCAAGTTTAGGTTCTGCCTAGGGTTATCCTCAAAGCCTCTCTATTAATCATCAACGTCTCTGTTTGCTTCTCTCTACTATGAAATTCTGGTAAGTTTTCTTTTCTTTTTTTCGTGTTCTCTATTAGGTCGTTCAACTTGCCCAATTTTCTTGTTTTATTGAGTTCAGATTCTAATTGATGGTTTGATTTGTTGAAGTGTATTCAAGTTTGTATCATATTGTGTGTTCGAAAAATCACATAACCCATAAAGTAAAGCTTTTTTTTCTGAAAAATAACTAAGAGGACACCCTGCTCATGTTATTCTCTGCTTCCTGATTTCCCTTCTTCAATGGACACCAAAGTTCCTTGTATGAATGGGTATTTGATTTTCGTTTGATTAGTTGATGATTATAAAACACAAAGATTTTTATATTGAAGTCTTTATCAACTTGTAGTAACAAAAGTGATTATTTTCTATATACGACAACACAAGGAACAAAATTTCAAACAAAGGATGTTTGCCTAATATCAAAACTAATACCAAAAGCTCTTAAAGGTTTGCAATTGTAGACATTTGACAAGGTAAGTGTAACAAGTGAAATCTGGAGTTGTTTTACAGTTCCAGGTTTTAAGCTATAGAATTCATCTGTGGTCCTGTACAGTATGATCTAACTTTATTTCCATCAAATATCGATACAAAGATCACTTAATCTTAAAAAGTCATATGTAATTCTGACTTTATATATAACTAGTATTAGAACAAAAGAGTCATAAGTATCAAAGATCACTTATATTCAATATAACAAACAAATGTTAATCACAGATATACTCCTTAGTAACTTCAGTAAGTAGTGTTCATGCCACAAGAAGGAAATTTACAACTATAATCAAAAGCTTTGTCATCATAGAAATCGTCAAGACTGACTTGAGTTGTGTCTTCATACGTAGTTGAAGTCTTTTCTTCAATATACTTGCTCATGCTAACCAATTCAAGGATACTCCCAATTTCTTTCACAGCCTCACCCATGGAAGGCCTCTCGGCCCCGGGTTCATTAACACATCCGATTGCCAATGTAAATAGTTTATCAACGCCTTCAAATTTTGAACTTGGACGTATTCTTGGATCTATTAATTGGTAGAGTCTGGTGTTATCTGTTGAATCATATATAGTCTCTGCAACCAGTCTCAAGATGTGTTTTCTTAGTATAGCGAATATAGTTGAGGACTTAGAATATTTTCATAGTATAGTTACTGAGCATATATAGTTTTTCTCAAGATTTATCATTGCCCGTGTCAAGTCTCAGTTGTTCTCATCAAATGTTGGACGCAAAAGCTTCCTACGCTTGAATGGCTTATCAGGTGAATCCTTATAAGCCACCAAAGTCTGAGACCTGTTTCTTTGTGAATTCTTAAGGACTATGTATTCATTAGCATTCGTCTCTTCTTCTTTGTTAAAAATTCTAAAAGGAAAACAAAAAATAGAAGACACTTTATTTCTCAAAACTCCACGTGAGAATCAGATAACTCTAGCAAGATTTTTCCTAAAAGCGATCTTCACTTACATATCTCAGTGTATACTCTCAACTAAAAATCTTTTTTTTTTTCAAAACAGAGAAAGAATAGGTCTGTCTATAGCAACAAATGAAAGCCTAGGTCTTAGTGTTTCAGCTGTGTTTTCTCAGAACATAGAAAGCAGAGGCCTAGCAACAATCTCAACTCAATTTATATCTTCTATTCAACCGAGTCTCAGGTATGCATCCACTTCTGCGAGTTTTTTATTTCTTTCTATAAAGTCGATTTGTTGTTTATGTTGTTCGAGTTATAGATCTTCTTGTTTGAGTTATAGTTGCTGATGTTTTTTTTAGAAACATTCAGTTTTATAGTTGCTGGTAATTTGCATTAGTTCTTTTCTGTAAAAGCTACTTGAGTTATAGTTGTTGATCATTTTTTAGAAAGATTCAGTTTTATAGTTGCTGGTCATTTGCATCAGTTCTCTTTTTTTTTTTTTTTTTTGTAATAGCTTCTTGAGTTATAGCTGCTGATTGTTTTTTAGAAAAATTCAGTTTTATAGTTGGTGGTCATTTGCATCAACTCTTTTTTGTAATAGTTGCTGGTCATTTGCATCTGTTCTTTCACTTGGAAAGAAGGCACTAATAACTCAATTAGGTAAAACAATATTCAGAGATAATATAAAGAGAGTTGCGTTCAAGTTGAGAAATCCATTATGAATTATAAGTGAACTATTGTACAACTTTCAAGACTAAAAGAGCATGAGAGAAAAGTGAATGCAGTATGTTACAGCTTCAAAAGTGAAAAAGTTATATATTCGTTCGGTTTTGAAACTGATAAAATATGTCAAACGAAATAGAACTGATGCAAATGACCTCATGTGGTGCTGCATATTGAAGGTTCAAAAAGTGATAGTTTTGATATCTTTCAAGAAGATACATTCTATTAGATGCTTAAACATTCATCTATTTTTTTCTAACTAGTTCTCTGATTTCGTCTACTGGTATCTATGTTATTCCTCCTCTTTCACGAGTTATTTTTTTTTCTTTAAATTTAATTTGTTGATTGTTTTCTTCTTATATCATAGTTTATAGTGTGTGCCTAAAGAATCGAT
>JAJONQ010122572.1:0-14486 GCA_036250385.1 Solanum microdontum
AATGATGCAACTATGTCAGGAGAAAATCCATTGCCAGCAGCACGTGTGGAAGAAGTTATCTTTACCCTCGAAGAGCTTGGGCTTCTTGTGGTTCATTCGGACACTGTTTCCCAACTTCCCTTACATCCTTCCTTAAAAGAATGCCTTACAAAAGAGAATCAAGCAAGGCGTTCACATTTACTTGTTCTTTTCCCATCCTTGTGTGAACTTATTATATCAAGGTAAGCAAGCAGGTGAAACGACAAAAGAGAATGTGGTTTAGCTCTAGATTCTTCTGTATAGGCATCTTTTGGTTAAAGGAGCTATTGTGTGGTTATTTCATACCAAACTTTCTATTGTTATTTTTTCTTGATTAAGAAGTAGATATCTAATATGTGGTAATTCAGTATTTGCAGGGAAGCTAAAGTTAGAGAGCTGGTGCAACAATTGCTAAGATACATCACAACTGAGTTAGGATTACCAAAGTCTAGTTTAACAGTTGGTTCCTAATATTTGTCTTCCTCCAATTTTCAGTGTTTTATAATAGATATCTGTGTATTATGTATGCTAAAATAATATATTGTATGCATCTTTTCCTTTACTTGATGAGGTGATATCTTTATCCTACCACCCACCTGAGACTATTATCCACTTTTTTTCCATAGGTTGAATCTTTCTTTTACGCTATCTCATCGCTTTCAACTTAATTTTTTAACCCACTTGTTCTGTTTTACTCTAATATTATGTTCAAATTGAGTTGTAGGGTGTGTTTGGTATGAAGGAAAATATTTTTCATTTTTCGGAAAACAAATAGATTTTTGACTTATTTTTAGAAAAGATTTTTTAGTTTCATTTATGAATGAAAAATGTTTTTGAGAAAATATCATTTATTTTTACTAGAGAGTAGAAAATAATTTTTGAAATTGAAAATACTTTTTAAAAACAAATTAAGTTTTTTTTTGGTGGGGTGGGGGGTGATGGGGGGGGGGAGTCAAGTGTATTGGTGAAAAAAATAAATTGAGGGGTGGGGTGGTTTAAGGATAGGGACAAAATAAATTGATTTTTTCAACAAAAAAAAAATTGTAATATGAAGTTGGAATAGAGTTTTGGAAAATGTTTTTTCTTAATTTTGGAAGGAAAGTCATTTTCCTTAAATTTGAGAAAATGAGTTGATTTGGAAAACATTTTCCAAAACTTTTAACTCAACCAAACATGAGAAAATTGGAAAACACACTACCTGTAGTCTGTCAAGAATAGACAACTATTGTAAACTGTATTTATAGTTTGACATTTAGCATGAACCACATATGTACTGACAGTGACATGTTCACCTCCTAATGTTGACCTCCCCGCTCGAACCTAAGGAATTTTATAAAAGCTAAGATATGTTTTTACAATCTCTAGACCTACTGAAACGGGCTTGACACCAACTAACAATGGCAATTCCATTGTTCAAGTTCAATTGACCACTCATAATAGAATCGTCTTCATTTCTATGGACAATTATGAAGTCCAAAAATCTAAGGTCATGATGACACCTATCGTAATCCCTCAATAGGCAAGCCATTCTTTACTTGAAACACATAATCTCCTTAGACAAATGTGCAACTAAATTGAATGGTAGTGTAACTAGATTCAAATCCAAGTTTTTCGTAAGTTAGGCAAAAATAGCAAACAACCATTTCTAGACTTACTGTCACATGTAAAAAAGCTTACTAATGCGAGGAATAATGTCTAGTCTAATACATCACTGTCCAAAAACTAGAAAGACAAATCCAAGATAGACCTCCAGATGCAAGGAGCACAACACAAATTTGATCAATGCTAACCACAAATGTGAAGGACTGTGCTAGAAACTGGTAGATGCAAAACTGTAGAGTGAATACTAAATCACTAGTACTTAGTAGACATCATATCCAACCGAGCTTAAATTGTATCTATAACCCATAAATAATGGTTAATATCCATCTTCCTTTACCCTCAAATTGGTGATAACCTGACCAAAGGTCAATATTAGAGAAGTAACTTTCTCCTAAAAGTTGATCAAACAAATCATCTATCCTTGGGAGAGGATATTTTTTCTTAAATGTAACCTTGTTCAATTGTCGGTAATCAATACACATACGAAGTGAACCATCTTTCTTTCGAACAAACAAAACTAGAGCACCCCATAGAGATACTCGGTCAGATGAAACCCTTATCTAACAAATCTTTCAATTGCTCCTTTAATTCCTCATGTTCTGCCAGGGTCATTTGGTAAGGAGAAATAGAGATAGGTTGCGTATCTCGGAGAAGCACTACTAGAAAAAGGACCTTTAACGACAATTATTTAGCGGTAATTAGACATTTGCCACTCTTTAGTAAATTTAACCCAAATATTAGTGACAACTAAACATTAGCGGATAAAAATATCCTTTTACTGGCGATAAAAATTATTTACCACTAATAATCAAAACCCTTTTTACCAATTTATGTTTCCCTCGGATTTCTTTTCATAACATTTTACTATTCCCTCCAATAATAAACAACAAAATAAAAGAAAACCTAGTTCATGAAAATCAATTCGCTGAATTGGGATGAAGGCACCATTGAAGAGGACTAAAAGTCAGACTCTACTTCTTGATAAACAATTACGCTGCTCTCCATGAAAATTTATGGTCATCAACCTTTTTCCCTGGTAAGTTGAGCTTTGCCAACCACCACCACTTGACTATTGATTTTGTGTAGATGATGCTCAACCCTAGATTTTTCAATCTCATCAGTTTTCATCTTCTCTTTTCGTATAGGTTTCAATATTGTTGCAGATGTCAATCTTCTCCTTCAATTTCTTGAATTCGTAGGCAGAATATTCTACTTCTCAAGTACCCAAAGGCCATCTCGATTTGTGAGTTTTGATCCTAAATATGGAGATTTTTTTTGTCAAAATAATGTTTTTCCGTGCTTGCTAAGTCCGGATTTGTGATATGTGTCTTCTGTTAAATTGATGGGAAAAAGTGACTAAATCGATTCTTCATCTATTTGATCTGTTATTTTATTCATTGATTTCTCTGTTTGCTAAGGTTGTTATTTTCATGATTTTTCAGAAATTTTCCGAGTGTCATTGATGCATATTGATGGTCTTAATTGAATCTACCACTAATCGAGATATGAATTCAACTATGTTGGAATTGTTTGTCTAAGTATGACATACTCTTATTATCTATTCTACTGTTAGTTTGTAGTTTAATGATAAGGATGTCCTATTCTATCTGCATTGTTGTCTTTGTAATTGTAAAAATGCCTAGTCCATGTTTCCAGTTTGTTAGGCTTATTGGGGTTTTGCTGATAATTACAAAGGGATTTATAGTTGCTAAAAGGTTAAAAAATATATTTACAACTTGTTTGTTTGTCCGCCTGAAGGTCTTAAAGGATCAGAATACCTTTTTACTTTTATCCAAATATCAAAAACATAAATTCAAAGCGAAATCTGATGCCATATTATTGGTATCAAATCACAGAGAAGAAACAGAGATGTGATAGAAGAAAAAAATGAGACAAAAGAGTATAGATGAGAAGTTAAGGTAGACAAACCAGCCAGATTGTATTACTATTAATTATCATAATGCTATATATATATATGTCGGACAGAAAGATATTATATATTAATATTAAACATTAGTTACATTGCCCATGCTACAGTAACCCATGTTACCATCCAAAATATTATATATACTGATGTTTCCCATATTTTCTAGACTAGTTTAGTACTAGTGCTAAGTGGAACTTTTTTTTATAATACATTTTCCTCCTCTATCATAAGCTATAGTAGATAGTACCCACTAGGGTGGATATAGCAAAAAGACGACTTGGTTTTGTTATAGCTTGATATGTTCGTTGGCTCGCCTAAACGTGTGCTACCTTGTTTCCATTATGTAAGTGTGGCGGATCAGCGGACTCCCTAATTCCTTTAGTAATGACATGAAAATTAAACTAGTTTCTAGTTGCTTATGTGTAAGAGGTAGAACAATCTTTTTAACAAATAGAGGAACAATAATAGCATGAACATCCTCAGTTATTACATCCATAGTTTCATCTACGACTACTATTGATAATACACGTGTTAACATCTTAACTTCAGGTAAAGCCAAGTGTTGTCGCATAAACTTTTGTTGTGGGAGAGAGTTTATGCTCCAGTTAGTGATTGAAGCTTAGTCTTTAGGAGTTGAGTTATTCATGTGCATGCTTGTAAATATTCTTATTCCTGGAAATGTCAAAAAGGAATTTCTAAAGTATACCATCTCACCTCTCCCTAAATCTTTAAAATCATCAGTAATGAACTAAGTAAGCTGGATCATGTTGATATAAGTAGACATTAACACATACTAGAACATATCTGTCAGTTCCCAAAGCTGACATACAGCCTAGATTCGGTCCTTCAGATATGAAATTTCTCAAAGTACATATAGCTTCGGTCGAACAAAATTGAGAACTGATTAGTGTCCAAGCACCAAATAGGTTCATAAAATTAAAACGGATCTAATAGAGAAAAACATCAATTTATTTTTGTTAATTATATAACACACTATAGAAATTGAACTTTTTTCTTAGATGAAGTAATGAATTATTAGTAGGAGCATCAAAATGATGCAAAAGAAGTAGGAAAATGGTGAAAATTGAAATCTTAACTCAAAAATTAAGGAGTTGACACCAAAGTAAGATTTTACTTCCAGCAATCACAAGATCATGTCGTTGTCACTCTTCATAACATACTTAGAGAGTGCTTGAATGCCTCCATAATTTTGAACGAGGGGCGAATTTTTAGAACCTGAAACAGGCTTATTAATTTCTTTATCAGCCTCACAATTGCTAATTACAACAGTAGAATAGTACGTAAAACATTTATCATCAAAGCAGAGTTATGTTCAGATTTAGAACGAAATTCAAAACCAAGACACGTACGCGTTGTACGTAATGACCCAATTTCTAAGAACTCATCTTCCCTACTATATAGAATTTGCTCTTCTAAGGATGAAATTTTAAAGTACTTAAGTTTATCTACTAGTTAAGTTATCCAGTTACCTCTGCTAAAAAAGCCTTGCACTATTTATCTTAGAATTTCCTCCACATGTCTCTACTTTGCTCGGACGGTTCCGTAGTTTCTATCTTGTCATATGTAATAAATACATCCCTCCAGAGACATACTGTATGCTTGCTTCTCTCTCATTTCTCTGTTTTGTCCATGCCATTTTAAATTCTCAGTCCATCGTTGATCTTGACAATCCTTACCATTGTAGCATACTTTTTCCAAATTTTAGTTGATATTTTGCATTTAAGGAAATATATGCTATAGATTCATTTCCTTCGTGCATAGTGAAACCATTCGGTCATAACCCTTATTAACAACAATGATCGCATAACCCTTATTAACTCGCTCAACAGCAACTAGTATTCCCCCACTTTCTGCCTCTTAACATCCTAGCTATTTGGTGGACCTCTTCAATGTTTTTCCTCCCTGTTATTACCTTCACCAATTCCCTATACTTCCAATGAAGGTCCATGTTCTCGTCTGTTCCATCAAAGACTCCCCGCCTACCTGAGTTTGAGCAGAAAAAAACATTAGTCAACTTCCATAAATGTGTTGACAAAAGAAATAGGCTTGCAGTACAGAGGCACTCACCAAGAAGTAAGAAAGGCTTCATTCTCAAGCCAATCTTCCTCAACATGAATCTTTGCTCTTCAGTTATTCCCTCTTTATCCATATCAGACTGTTGTGGCACCTCATCCTCCTTAAGCTCCAGAAGGAGCTTTTCTGCCTCGGCATTATTTTCCAATGCCTGACATGAAAACATAAAACATTCAAACATAAATATTAGAATCTGCAAGACAGTTTACAGACGCAATCATTATGAACACATATAGTGGTTAATTTATCTGCAGTTCTCTTGATAGCAGCGTCCATGGAAGTAAGTTCATTTTTTTCTTGGACACCTTTCTGGTTATTTCTGTGTGCATGTCCATCATCAGAAACACTTCCCGTAGTGGATTGTTTCCTTTCCTTAGCACTTGCTACTGATGAATTAAACCATTCCGCTTTTCCACTTCAAAAACTTGCTTTCTCCGTTCTTCTATTGCTGAAGAGACTGCAGAGGGGAAGAAGTCCTTCCCTTGATAGATGACAACAAATTCCTTATCCCTCGAGAGCAAGGTTCCTCCAGTCAGCCACTGCAAAGTTTACTTTTATTTGAAACACAATAGGATAAGTTTTACAAAGTATGGTCAGTTTCTAGAAAAGACCAAAGTGTTGAATAAAAACAAAAGTATTTCATCAAAGGACTAAACTAATTTCACAAACCTTCAGCTCTTCTGCCATCAGTTCACTGTTAGTGTTCTGAACTCCTCTTTTAACAGAAACTTTTGCAATTTCACATTTATCCCAAAGCTTCACAATTGCAGCAGCCAATCCTTGGAGTTTTCTGTTTCTTCCTGATAAAAATACATGAGCAAGTATAACAAGTGTTTTCTAGTTAAATAACAGTCTGAAATCAGATTAAACTTACCTAATACAAATGGCAAGGCAAAGGTCGACCAAGTCTCCTCAGTGTTATCATTTCATCATTTGTCAATTTAGGTTTTACTCCATAAGGATGTAGACGGAAAGGTCTGTTGTACCCAGCGACTATAGCTAGCAAAAGATCTGTATTGATAGGCAGTGGCTCACAACCCCACCAATCGGTAAAGCGAGGACCAAGTCCTTCCAGCAACTTATCTGTTTCTTCAGTATGTTCTGCCTCTCGAGGCAATTCAAATCGGACTCTGTCTGGAGAACCTACACCCTGGATTACACGTGGAGGAGATTTTGTGTCTGATGCATCAGATTTTACCGCATCAGTCATATGCTATTCTGTACCCATGAGCAAGTCTGGGGTAGCATCTTGTGCACTGTTATTCTCGAAGCTATTTTCAGAGAAATAAGGATACTTATAATCAGCTCCTCGATACAAAATTATATTACTTCCGGATCTCCAGATAACAAGACCTCAAAACTGATTATTTGTTATCTCGATTTGAATTTTTTGTTGAGGTGGAGTCTTTTTAACTTCATACATCCTTGTGCAATAAACTTGTTCAGAAATTAAAATACTAAGATAACTATTCTTATTGAAGTCATGGTGTGCTTGACAATGTTATGTCATGAAGAAAGTTAAAGTTAGTTTAGTTGTTACCTTCTCAAAAAAAAGTGTAAAGTTAGTTTAGTATGATAAAGTATTTGTTCGGTTTGACTCGGTTTGCGGTTTGGTTCAGTTTTGTACACCCCTAATTAATATGTTTTGCTTCAAATGTTTTAACCCTCATTTGTGTTTAGTTGTGAATGTATTTGCGGTGTCGTTTGATTTCTTTACGGTTCATTCTCACTTTTGTCAAAGTGGTGTAACTGTAATCATAAGTCTTGACTATTTCCTCTTTATTTTGATTCACTACTTCAAACACAATAGATGTGTCTAATCTTTGTTCTCGAGTGGCTGGATTGTTGTTCGGGATTATTTGAAGTTCCAAAATCATGATTTAAGATCATAATTTGTACCTTCATGTGTTTGTTTTATTAGGAGAGATAGAGATAGATAGAGGGAGAGAGAGAGAGAGGGGGTTTCAAAAGAGATGGCTTTGATGGCAGTGTTGGAGTCAGATCTTCGAGCTTTATCGGCAGAAGCTCGCCGGCGATATCCTACTGTCAAAGATGCTGCCGAACACGCTATTTTGAAGGTTCTTCTTCATATTCATTTTCAACAGCAAATTAAAATGATAATTGTTTCAATTTTAGTTTGTTGCATATATGCAGTTAAGATCTTTGTCGAGCCCGAGTGAGATAGCATATAACGAGGATATACTAAAGATATTTTTGATGGCCTGTGAAGTTAGGACTGTAAAAATGAGCGTCATTGGACTTTCTTGTCTGCAAAAACTCATTTCTCACGATGTAGTTGCTACTTCAGCTTTGAAGGAGATTCTCGACACCCTCAAAGATGTAAGTTCACATATATTTCTCTACCTTTTCCATGTAACTGGATATAAACAGGTTCCCCATTGACCAATTGCCATAACTTAAGATTGCTAGAGCAGTCAAGTCTAAGGTAAACATATAAACTAGAGCTCACAATCAGTTAAATCTTCATAGAAGTGGGGTTCTCTTGAGTCAGTTCATCTTCATTGCAATATATCTATAATTGATTTTGGGTCCCCTCTCCAAACTTTTGAACCTTGTCATCCCTAGGAAGCATGCTGCTAAATCTCTCAGGAGCCTTTTGAGCACCTAATGTAACATGAAAGGAAAAAAACTTTCTGGATAAAAAAGGTATTGAAAGCAAATTATGCTGGATTTCAGGTAACCTAAAATAATATACCTACTAGTCCTTCAAGATGGTCCAGTGGTTTGGACTTGGGACTTCCATGTTGGAGGTCTCAAGTTCGAAACCCCTTGATAGTAAAAGCAAGGGGTTTGCCTTCTGGGTCGAGCTATTGCATAGGAACGGAGGTTTTACCCTGTGCGCACCCAAAGGGTAGTGGCTGCGGGTTTCTCTTGTCATAAGAAAAATAGTATACCTGCTAGTTCTTCCCATGCTATAATACTTCCGAATTAGAAAGCAATGCCAGGATTCTGAGTTCAAACATAACAAATTGCTTCTATACTCTATATTTGCATCATTTAAAAGCTGCCTCTTTTCTAAATCTTTTCACAGCATGGGGAAATGGCTGATGAGAGTCTTCAACTTAAGACCTTGCAGACAATCCTCATTATATTTCAATCTCGTTTACAACCTGATAATGAGGTAATTGTTTATTTCTTGCCTATCTTGATTATGATAGTAATTAGTTGGCTGTTCCATGTGTTTCTGAGATATGGCTGAATCAGTGCTATAGGACATTGAACAACTAAGTGATTGCCTGAATCTACCGAAGCAGAAAAGTGCAAAACTTCTTATTCATGTATGCTTAATCTAGGTTTGTATGTTCCTTGAAAAGAAAAACTGGAATTTTGTCAGACTTTTGAGGGCCTGTGATGGACAACAATATCCTTTGTGGGCACCTTCCTGTTGCATCTGATTTGTGAATGTTGACTCCATGTCTAATATCTTTAATTTTCTGTCTTATGTGAGTGGCAGTATTATAAAGCACATAACTTTGTTCTAAAACCTTTATGTGAGTATGGAGTGTTGCTCAGAACTTATGTTCATGGTTAATGAATTTAAAACATTTGTTTGATAGTGAAACCTGATATGTAGAAGTTTGTATAACAGAAATAACATACAGCTGTATATTAAAGAATGATAAAAGCCTAGGTTATAGCTAGTGAGTATGTGATAGCATGTAATGGAAGGAAGGTAGGGAGAGAAATGAGGGGAAGCAACCTTAAAGAAAAATCCTTCTTCTAATTCCATCCCCAATTCCCAGTTTTCTCTTAAGGTGGGAAATCTTATTTTAAGAGAATTGTGGTTGGTCTTCCTTTTCGAACTGGATATGCATTAACTTTTCTATAACTTTCAGGAATACACTGCTCAAGCTCTTGGTATCATTCTTCGCCTTCTTGAACACAATAGATCCTCTGATAGTGTGCGAAAGTGAGTTTAAAGGGTGAAAGTTCAATGCATTAAGTTGGCTGTTCCCTTTCTATGTCCTGTTTCATTTGGGTGCTCATACTTTGAAAATTGTTTCAGTACTGCAGCTGCAACTTTTAGGCAAGCTGTGGCATTGATATTTGACCGCGTGATTTCTGCTGAGTCACTTCCAGCCGGGAAATTTGGTTCTGGAGTGTACATTTCTCGTAGCAGTTCAGTTACTAGTGATGTCAATCGCAATATAAATCATCTAGAGTATGTACACATCCTGATAACTTCTTTTTTTCTTTCAATGATAAGTACACATCCTGATAGTATAATGAATTTAGTTTTTTCCGTCCTCTTCTCTGCATGTCCAACAACTCATTACTATATTCCACTCATGGTGATTCAGCAACTTAAAAGATGTCTATTGGGTTGTCTGGCCCGTCTTTGCTTCTTGAAGTTGAACATACCTAGTATTTCCTACTGCGTTAACTGTGTGTTATATTCCCACTGTCCATACCTGCGTAGTTAGTCATCTACACTAATCTATGAGTGATCATAAAGAACTCTATTTGTTTAAATTTTATATTTCAAGTATTTTGCCTCAAGGACATCTTCTCCTCTTGTTGTACTCTTCCTTCTTATTGACTAAATCTTCCTTTTTTAATGAAAGATCATTTTTTTCTGTGCAAGCTATGCTATTCTACTGGCATTCACGAAGTTATGTTAGTGGTTGATCTAGTTGGGTAGTTTAAAGAATTTGCGTACTTGTCTTATGAAGTCTGATGTTATGATTTACGAATTTCAATTTCTGCGACATACTTGAACAGGTCATTGGAGCAAGAGGTTTGTTCTGGAGGTCCATCACTGATGAGGGATATCCTAACTAATTCTGGAAAGCTCGCACTTCGGTTGCTTGAGGACCTGACAGCTCTTGCTGCAGGTGGATCTGTATGTGCCGATATGAGTGGTTCTTCTTCTTGTTTGAAAGATATTCAAAATCTTTGGACCGTCTCCTTTCTGAAAGTGATCCATTATAATTGTGCTTTCCGTTGCAAATTTAAGTGTTAGATTCCTCCCTGATATTATGTTTGTTTTGTACTTCAGGCTGTTTGGCTACGTGCCAGTTCCATTCAACGGACATTTGCACTTGATATACTTGAGTAATGATCTAACCTTTTAGATATTATTCTTCTGTCCCCTTAGATATGAATTCTACTTGATGCTTGTGGAGTGTATCACATGAATGTGTAGCATTATAATAGTTACCTCTTCAAAAAATTGCTGTACTTGCTAAATTAAGCTTGTAAAAACTGTTACTTATTCAACTTTTGAGTAATACATTAATTTCCTACATCCCCTAACTAGTGGAGTTTTGAAAGTCTTGCCATTCTTTTCCCAAATACATATCATGATTGAGTTATTGACATAATTTGTTATGTGTACATTATATATATATATATATACACACACACACACACACACACACATCGTGAAATTGTGGGACAGCTGATGCATGTTCCGAAACTCGGTGGATAATGGTTGCGTTCCACATCATTCTGCACTTAGTTGATTGATTTGATTGTCCATGGCCGGAGAGCCTTGATGCTATATAAGAGTAGGCCATGCTTTAGTCTTTAGAGCATGAGCTAAAGGAGCAGCTGTACTATTTTATCCAGCGTTTGTAGGAGGAGGAGGCAACTAAACATGTTTATGTAGATGGCCTGAATGAGTCTGAAAGAGTTTGCTGTAGAAGTTGACTAACTTATATAATAGTTTGGTTTTTCTTATGTTGCTTTATTTCTTTTCAGGTTTATTTTATCCAATTATGTGGTGTTGTTCAGAGCGTTGGTTCCTTATGAAGAGGTACAGGGATATCGTTTTTTGTTCTAGTTGTATTGGTTTTATCCATTCTCAATTTGGTAACTTCTAATTGCAGGTACTCCGTCGCCAGATATGCTCACTTCTGATGACATCACTTCGTACTGATACTGAGGTGATAGCTCTTCCATCTGGAATTTAGTCTCAGTGAAACAGATTTAAGCATACACTTTGAACTGCTGTCTTCACAAGAATCTGCTTCATTATTTTCTTTGTATCTTATACATTCTCCTGTGAGCAGCTTGAAGGAGAATCTGGAGAACCTTATTTCCGGCGTTTGGTGTTGCGTTCAGTAGCCAACATAATCAGGCATTACAGTTCTTCACTTATAACTGAATCTGAGGTAGAATTTTAACTATTTTATGACCTTTGCTGTCCCCTATAGTGGTCATCATGGATTCTTTCTGAGACAAAATTCCATCTATGCTGACAAACTATTCGCCTTATGTTAAGAATATTCTAAAGGTCATTATTTATCATTTTAATTCTAAAATAAGAATATTGTTAATGATATTGTGTATCAATTAGGACTAATCCGAATTAACCAGACTGAGAGCATGTTTGGATTGGCTTATTTGAAGTGTTTTTAAAGCCAAAATAGCTTATAATCCAAAATAGCTTTGAAGCACTTTAGGACTGTTGGAGTATATTAAAAAAGTGCTTATAAGCACTTGGTTTTAAAGCTAAAATGATAAAGTAAGTAAGCCAAAAACCATAAGTTAGGATTTCTTACTTGGCTTTTTGCCAGATTCATCTCTGAAAAGAGAAACTTTCTAAGAAGATCAAGGGGTATTAGAAAAATCTCTGATGTCATTGAAGACTTGAAGCTGATTGATATACAACTTGAAGACAACAATTATACTTTGTTTAAAGGGGATAATCAGGAGATAGCCTCTAGGATTGACAGGATTGGGATGAAAACTTCAACAATTTAAAACAAATGCCACTGCAGAGGCTAAGATCTGACCACTCACCTATTGTATTACAAGAGGGAGGGTGGAACAAGAACAAAAGCTACTTCAAATTTTAAAATTGGTAGCTTGGCACAGAAGGATTTAATGAGAATTAAGGAATGGTGGAACTCTTTCAACTCCACTTGAAAGCCGAATTTCATTCTTGCATCCAAGCTTAAAGCTCTAAAAACTAAGCTTAAAGGAATGGAACAAGAGTGAACAAGGAAACCTGAGAACAAGAAGAAGGAATTTACTTAATAAACTAACCGATTTGACTAAATAATGCAAGAAAGAAGGCTTACCGAAGAGGAGACAGACTGGAGGGCAGCAAGTTTGTTGGAGTAAAAATGAAGAAATATCTTGGAGGCAAAAGTCAGGGTCATTGTGGCTAAAAGAGGGTGATAGAAACACCAATTTTTTTCACAAAATGGCAAATGCACACAAAAGGTACAACAACATTGAACAACTCATGATTCAGGGAGAATTATCTCAAGATCCAGGAAGAATTGAAGGGGAAACTGGGAATATCACAGAAAGTTATATTGTGATACCACAAGCTGGAGACCAACTCATTTGTTTCCTAATTGTCCCAGACTAACAAATGAGGAAAAGGAGATGCTACGAGGGTTTTTTGAGGAGAGTGAAGTTCTGAGATGTCTAAAACTATGTGCAACAGTCAAAACACCCGGCCCATATGGCTTCACAGTGGGTTTATTCATAAAATGTTGGGAGATTTTGAACCAAGACATCATGTTGACCTTTCAGAATTTTCATGAACACGAAAGGTTTGAGAGAAGTCTTTTATGTTACTTTTTTAACTCTCATTCCAAAGAAAGAAAGAGCCAAAGAGTTGAGGGATTTTAGACCAATGTATATAAAAGTTATTTGCCAAAGTACCAGCAGAATGGTTAAAAGCGGTGATAGCCAAGTTGATTGATCCACAACAAATGGCCTGCATCAAAGGTAGACAAATCATGGATGCAGTGCTAATAGCTAATGAAGTTGTTGACTCTAGACTAAAGCAGAAAATGCCTGGAATCTTGTGTAAGCTAGACATGTAGAAGACGTATGACCATGTTAACTTGGAGTACTTATGGGATTCTATGAGAAGAATGGGTTTTGGCCAAAAGTGGATACAATGGGTCAAATACTGCATATCAACGGTAAGATTCTTAGTGCTTATCAATGGCTCATCGGCAGGATTTTTCCATGCACAAGTGGTTTAAGACAAGGAAATCCTTTGTCACCCTTTCTCTTCTTAATAGCCATGGAAGGTCTTAATAGCATGATTTTTTTTTCTTTTTTTGATGAAGTAAGAAGAATGTCATTAACAAAGCATCAAGCAGATGCACAGATTACAAAAGAAAGAAATATCAGCTCCCAAAAAGGCAAAAAAAGCTATCTAAACAGCTAACAACAGAGATCTATGGAGCTGATAAATTCTAGGAAAGAATCGACACTAAGTACAGGAGAGAGATTAACCCAACCAAAAAGAGTAATCAAACATCTTGCTTTAAAGGTAGGGATGGGAGTTGGGGTGCCATCAAAACATCTTTTGTTTCTCTCCGTCCATAAGCACCACAAAATACAGGCTGGAACCAAAGACCAGATCTGCTTGACGGACTTCCCAACTTTCCAAGAACTCCAGCACACAAAAACCTCTCTCAATGATCTTGGCATGACCCAAGTGAGTCCAAAAAGTGAGAAGAACAAGTGATTAATAGATTCTGAGTTGCACAAGCACATGTAGCATCTGTTGACTATTTGGAATTTCCTCCTTATGAGATTATTCTGAGTCAAGCAAGAGTCTTTTAGAGTAATCCAACTGAAACAAATAACTTTAGGTGGCAACTTAGTTCTCCAGATTAATTTCCATGGCCATTGATCAATTACGGTCTTCTTGGAGCTTTGTTGAAGGTAGCATGCTTTAACTGTGTAGGATCCATCCCTGCTATGTCTCCAAATAAGTTTGTCCCTGCGTCGACTGTTGATTGCACTAATCTGAATGGTGGCCATAAGGCTAAAAACCTCTTCCAACTCCCAGTCATTAAGATTTCTCCTTAGGATCAGATTCCACACATTGTCTTCCCTGTACTGC
>JAJONQ010122582.1:0-24579 GCA_036250385.1 Solanum microdontum
GAGGTTCGTAGTTTCCTTGGGCTGGCAGGTTATTATAGAAGGTTTGTTGAAGGATTTGCTTCTATATCCGCACCATTAACAAAATTAACACAAAAAGAAGTCAAGTTCCAGTGGAGCGATGCATGTGAAAGAAGCTTCCAAGAACTGAAAAATAAATTGACTTCTACACCTGTAATGGTACTTCCAGAAGGCACGAAAGGGTACGTAGTGTATTGTGATGCATCGGGAGTGGGCTTAGGATGTGTGTTGATGCGGCATGGTAAGGTGATAGCTTATGCCTCAAGGCAATTGCGGCCACATGAGAAAAACTATCCAACCCATGATCTAGAGCTAGCAGCAGTTGTGTTTGCTTTGAAGATATGGCGCCACTACTTGTATGGTGTTCACGTTGATATATATACTGACCACAAGAGTTTGCAATACATCTTTAAACAAAAAGATCTAAATTTGAGGCAACGAAGGTGGCTTGAGTTATTAAAACGTAGGTTGTAGAAGTGATCTCATTAATACTGCACTTGACAGGGCTCTAAGTTCTACACTTGCATATGAGGGCTTACCTACTACTCAACCCCTGGATGACTTAAAGGGCTGGCTTGCACCCTTGATTTCTGATTCCACCCTGAGGTGGATCGAGGTAGGAGCTCCCACAAAAAAAAAGGACCTGAATATTTCCGCTTGGTACTGGTTCGAGCTCATCTACAACTCTATTATTCCCTCGCAGAACGAGTCCATTCTTCTCCATCCAAAGGCGGTATGTCTTGGATCCACATCGCCAGGAAAATGATCAACATTGGATTTATCATTGAGCAGGAGATGACCATACGGGCAAAACAACACTAGACGTCCCTTCCCTTCTCGGTCTTGATTACAAAGTTATGCCGGCGTGATGGAGTTTCTCGTGATGAGACTAGAGATATTAAGGTTACTCCTACGTCCTTCACTGACATCCGGAGTATATAGACAGAGTACACTCGAGAGGAGGCAGGTAGGAGCAGAGCAGCCCCGGTAGATACATCCCTAGAGGTGGATATTGGCTCTATACCTACTCTGGTCTCTAGGTCTTCAGGTAATTCCACATCCTCCTAGATTCCTGGTACTTCTACTACTTCCCAACCGACCATCAGGCCATGCTCCCGAAGATGGGACACTTAGCCCATTTTACGGATGTGAGGGCTACTCAATTGGAGGCTGCGATACCATGGATGATCAAGAGTGCTATCCTAGCTCCACTGACACCCCTACGAGCATCTATTGACACCCTCACAACGAGAGTTGAGACTTGTGAGAGTAGACAGGGATAGACTTCAGAGGTGTTGATAAGTCTGAGATTTGGAGTCATTTAGGGCTTTATTTATATAGATTTAGTGTTCTCAAATGCTTATTTTGTGACAATAACTGATGTAAAATCCTTAATTTTCAGGATTATGGATTAAGGAGCAAAGTAAGGACACTAAGTTGCATAAAGAAACAAAGCGATCTGAAAGAATGAAGAAAAGAGAGCTTGGTGATCACAAAGTCCATTTGGCAAGTCGCCGAGTGTCCAATTGACCGCCTAAAGTTCTAGTGTGCCAAGCCCTGAAGGAAAGAACCAAGCCAGCGAGAGAAAGGTGCAGTCGGTGGATCGCGTTGTGGTTCTGCGATGCAATATTGGATTGTCCAAATTTACAGACCTTGAGGGTGATGAGGGCCAATGTAGAAAGGAGATAAAATTGACTAAAGGACGGATTGTCGAGCAGATCGACGAGCCCGACTTACTGCACTGAATAACCCTTTGCCGCATATTTTTAGTGACAATAAATACATTTTTGAACATTTAGTTCAATATATTTTGAATCAATTTTCATTATGAATAGTGCATGAGTCGATAATTTTCTTAGTTTTAAATTATTAGACAAGTTTTCTTTCACTTTGAAGAATTGTAGTTTTTCACTTTTGGGAAATTGGAAGTGGGTCTTTGAGATTCTTCGATTTGGACCTTTGTGGACGAAATTAATCTTATCCAGTTGATGGAAATTCAATTTGGTAACGATACTTATCTATTTATAATGTCTAGCTAAAACCCCAATTCTTGGGGTGTGATTATGGGTTGATTTAGTTTATGGGTATTAGTGATTGTTAGTTTAAATGTTGTTTAGAAGTGAATTCAATCATTAATTGTGGTTTAATTTAAGAATTGTAGTTGCAAATGCAGTTCTACCCTTGTGTTTTTCTCTTTCTCGAGAGAAAGATTTTAAAACTAAGATTATTGATTGATGGTCTGTAGGTATTGGGTTATCATGGGTTCAGCTCGAGAGAGTGAATCCTAAACCCTTTTCCACACAGTCAGCTCGAGAGAGTTAATGGACTAAGGCGTAGGGTGTTCTTATTTTAGATGCTTGTCATGTTCGAAAGAAATCGACTTGATTAAGGGTAAATTGTTCGAGAAAAAGGTTACCTCCTCTATAGTCTAGCTTACTCACTAATATCTAGCTATTTTCTAATAGTTGCAATTACTTATTTATCTATATTATCCTATAATAGAATCACATCCCCAGAACCCGTCTCATTATTGTTATTTCGTATTGTTTGATGCTGTTGTAATTGATAATGTGCAACCAAAACCCCTTAATTTGACGTTCGTGTTACCCCCTGACTTGAATTATATTTTTATTCGATAATGTTTATTCCTATGACTGATTTGACCATGTTCACACTTTACTATTGAATCTTAAACACGTAACACTCCGTATAGGATTCGACCCCAACTTATTTAGTTGGGTTATATACTGATTAACGATCGTTGATTCTTAGAATTGGATGAAGTGTCTTTGAAATGTTATTAATCAAAATGGCTCTGCTATCGGGGAGTGGTGTTGTTTAAGATTCTTTTAGTTAAGTTTGATTTTGTTCTTTTTAGTCATAGTTGAATCTACTTACTTTTAGTTTTGGTTTTGTATGTTGCTTGTTTAGAACAGAAGAAAGGAGTCAATCCATGAGTTATGGCTGAGATTTAACACACTATTGCTGCAATGCCAAACTCATGAAATTCCAGAAAAAATGCTACTGGACTGCTTCTATAGAGGTCTTGGTTACGAGAACAGAGGAGTGGCTGACCAAATTTCTCCAGGTGGTCTCACACAACTACCCTATGCAATATCAGCCCAACTCCTTAATCACATGGCCAAGACCAACAATGAGACAGAGAAGGACCAATAATTGTCCACATTGTTGAACCAGCTAAATTTCTTGGCAAAAAAGATTATGGAACTGGAGGTACCGTGCAAGAGGAAAAATCATTGCGTTCCCAGCACGAGTGTAGAAATCCCATGGAGTATGAGGGTGGACAAGTAGAAGAGATACTGTCATTCATTCTTCACAAAGTTGAAGAACACGATAGAGTGTTGAAAGAGATAAAAGAGAATATCTCACTGCTGAATCACATGATTGCCTCTCATTCCATGTCGATTCAGCTACTGGAGACCTAAATGGGTCATATGTTATCTCATCTCTACCCCAGGAGTGAGGGTTTAGTAGGGACTTTCATCATGCCATGACGTTAACTAAGGCGCTTCTTGGGAGGGAACCCAAGTTTTATTGCTTTCTTTTTGTTTTTGAAATAATAGTGTGTTGATTGTACAGGTGAAAAAGTGGAATGTGCTTGAAAAGTGGTGAGTGGCGAGAAAAATGTCCAGTCGGCGAATCATCGAAGAGGTCCGCGATCCCGACTTGGACCTCTGTTTGGACTCAAAGAATTCTAAGATTGGAGTCTGTAAAACTCGGTGAGCCCTTGGACAAGTCGGCGAATCGCTGAACAGGTTGGCGATCGCGACTTTGTCCACCGTTTGGACCCCCACATTAACTGGAGGTCCTGTAAAACTCGGTGTCATTGAGTGGTATGGCGAGAAAAATTAATGTCACCGAAAGGGAGAGAACTGGATGGATTTTAAAAGCCAAAGCTTTAAAATGTCAAACTCTTTCACATTTCCTCACTTTTTAACTTCCCAAAATCACACTAGCACTATATTTTTCTATATTTTCACATTTTTACCGCTTCCTAGTCACTGATTGTGTGTTTGGAGTTGGATATCTTTGCCGCCTTGCATTTCAAATTTTGTATTCGGTATCAAAGGTTGGTTTTCCAAACCTCAAACTCATATTTAGCGGTTTTACTCATTTGCAATTGTATTGTTCTTAGTAATGTGTGATGGGCCTCTCTGAAGTAGTGAATGTGTGCTTGTTTACCTCTTTAAATTTTGATATCGTACCTTGAATGCCTAAGTTGTTGGGTTGTGTGTAATTAATATTGGGTCTAGTCGAGTGAAGTCTGAGTAACCCGTAACTGTGCTAAATGACGTACTTTGCCTGATGATGGAGCGTTTGACGTCATTCCTAAAGGCGTAAGTCGTCAAATGGCTAAATTTGGCCAAATCTGGAGAAGTTTAATTACCCCGGTGGCATGGGTCTTATGGATCTAGGTTTAATTGATTAAGTTTTTGGTTTGATTTTGTTTTCGGGGGATGCAGGGTTGATTTTTAAGGTAGGGGTCAAAAGTAGGCATGTTGGGCAGTTTGGCGAGCTAGGTCGAGCTCGCCGAACCACTCGGTAGTTCGCTGAATCCCCCTTGATCGCCTTTAATTTCGTGAAATTGTAGAGTTTGAGTCTGTAACTTTTGGCGAGAAGCCTGAGTTCGTTGAGTGCACTCGGTGACTCACCAAAGGTCTTCTTTTCGGCGGGCTTGTCTTTGCTCGCCGAATGTTGTCGGTGATTCACCGAAAGGCCCCTCCCATCACCGACATGCCAATTTTTCTGGGAATTTTTGAGCCAATCCTTTCGGCGAGCCTTATCTGGCTCGCCAAAGTGATTCAGCGACTTGCTGATAGGTTCGTTGAGTCTGTCTGCAATTATTTTTCTACAATTTTTCTTGAGCTATTCTTAAATTTCTATGTTGTTTTTGAAGACATGGCTAGAACCAACCTCAACATGCCACCCCGTAAAAGAGCATAGGGAATTGTGATGAATGAAGGGGCAACCGATCCTCCCAAAAAGGGAAGAAAAAAGCCTCTAAAGGGAGGCAAAGGCAAGGGCAAGAAGCCCAGATCTGAGGTTCTGGAGCACAACTCCGGCAACGATGGAGAGTCCTTTGACTCTCAAGCTACATTATCTCAGTCGGAGGATGACCAGCCGCTATAGTCTCGTCAGTAAGAGATTCATTTTAGGTGTAACCCAGATGCATCTAGGGTGCCATCGGCCACCCCCTACAATAGATACAGTGCCAGCTCCAGCATCGACTGTGGCCCCAATCCCCCCTGTACAAGTCCCTCCTCCCAGACTACTCATTAGATTAAAAACTTATGGGTTGCGGACTATTTTTGAGGATAAGCTGCTTTCCATGGAGGGATTAGTGGGTAGATACTTCACTGTGAGGGACACACTCCAGTTTCATCGGTTCAAGTAGTTCTCCATGACTGGAGGCCCCTATATTCCTACATGGGTTTGGGAGTTCTACACATCATATGGTGAGTTCGTGCCCAAGGGAAAGAAGAAGGCGAGTGCTTTCAGACCGGTGAAGTCTGTCATGGTCTGGGGGAAGGAAGTTGGGTGCAACAATGATCACAGTAATATTGTACTCGACAGGGCTGTAGGTTCTACACTTGCATATGAGGGCTTGCCTGCTACTCAGTCCCTGGATGACTTAAAGGGCTGGCTTGCACCCTTGATTTTTGATACCACCCCGAAGTGGATCGAGGCAGGAGCTCCCATCGAGAAGAAGAACCTGAATATTGCTGCTTGGTACTGGTTCGAGTTCATCAGTAACTCTATTATAGCCTCGCAGAATGAGTCCATCCTTCACCTTCCAAAGGCGGCTTGTCTTAGATCCATCATAGCTACGAAGACAATCAACATGGGACTTATCATTGAGCCAGAGATGGCCATGCAAGTGAAACAACATCAGACATCCCTTCCCTTCCCAATTTTGATTATAGAGTTGTGCCGGCGTGCTGGAGTTCCTCGTGATGAGATGAGAGATATTGAGGTTACTTCTACATCCTCCTCTGACATCCAGCGTATAGAGGCTGAGTACATTCGAGAAGAGGCAGACAAAAGGAGAGCAACCCCGGTAGATGTATCCCCAGAGGTGGATATTGACTTTATACCTGCAGAGGCACCTTTGCCTACTCTAGCCTCCGGGCCTTTAGATACTTCCACTTTCTCACAAACTCCTGGTACTTCTACTACTTCCCAGCTGACAAAGATCACTCAAGCCATGCTCTTGAAGATGTGACACTTAGCCCATTCTGCGGATGTGAGGGCTACTCGATTGGAGGTTGCGGTACCATGGATGATCGAGAGTGCTATAATAGTTGCACTGTAACCCCTACGCTACATATATTGATACTCTTACAGCGAGAGTTGAGACTTGTGAGTGTAGATAAGGGGAGACTTCATAGGTGTTGATGAGTTCGAGATTTGGATTTATTTAGGGATTTATTTATATAGATTTAATGTCCTCAAATGATTATTTTGTGCCAATAACTGATGTAAAATCCAAGAATTTTTGTATTATGGATTAAGGAGCAAAGCAAGGACACTAAGTTACAAAAGGGAACAAAGTGAGCTGAAAGAAGGAAGAAAAGAGAGCCTGGTGGGTACTAGGTAGATACTCAACACAGATCATGCAGTGCTGAGTTACCTCATGGAAAAGAAAGATGCAAATCCAAGATTAATCAGATGGGTGCTGCTGCTTCAAGAATTTGACTTTGAAGTCAAACATAGGAGAGGTTGTGAAAATCAAGCGGCTGATCACTTGTCTAGGCTGGAAGTTAAAAAGAAGGAGGAGCTTGAGTTGGATATAAATGACTCATTCCTAGATGAGCAGGTATTAGCCGCCACTCTTGATCTCATTCCTTGGTTTAATAACTTTGCTAACTTTCTTGTCAGCGATTTGATGCCAGAAGGGGTAACATTCCAGCAAAGGAAGAGATTCCTACATGATGTTTGAAAATATTCTTGGGATGAACCATATCTATATAGGGTGTGTGTTGATAATATCATCAGGCAATGTATCCCGGAGGTTGAGATACTGCATATCTAAGAAGCCTGTCACTCCTCTCCAGTTGGTGGTCATCATGAAGTTGTCCAAACAGCTCACAAGATACTCCAGTGTGGGTACTACAAGGTTACAATCCATTAGGATACAATTGATGTGGTAAAGAGTTGTGATGTATGCCAACGTCAAGGAGCCCTCTCCCATCGCCATGAGCTACCAATGACACCCATTATGGAAGTGAAGTTATTATCTCTTATGATTATGGATTATGACTTATGTTGACTAACCCGTATGTTATGCTAGCTAACATATTTAGTACATATTGTACTAACGCATACTTTGCCTACACTCTTATCAAGTGTATGGTTTGGTGACATTGAGTTCCATTCTTGAGGATAGGTTTCTAAGGAGCAAGGAGTTGAATATTTGGCGAGTCCTTATAGCTTCGAGGACAAAGACACTATTTCCTTTATGTCTTTTATTTCCATGTTTTGTGACTATTATATGGGCTATGTCCCAAGAGTTCATATAAATTTGTATTAGATGGTTTGAGATAGTGTAGTAAGACTTCCTCTTGCTTTTACGAAAGACTTTGATTGTATGGATAAATTTTTTAAAATTTCCATACTTTTTTATTATGTTATGTTATGATATGCTAAGGGCTTGTATGAGACCCCTTCAGGGTCAAGTATTCCATGTTACTTATAGGGTGTACCCCTGGGTCGGGACATGAACATACCTATCCTTCTCCCCTTCTCTTTCCTTCCTAGAGGCATTACGATCACGCCATTCTCTGTTACAATCTCTCCAGCCTCCATCTCTATTCCATCCTTGATTACCACCCGTCCTTGATTGGCTAGGAAGTTAACTTCCTCATGGTACATTGCTTCAAACCTTGCTTCATCGGGGTTCACTCCACCAAAACCCACAACATTGACACTCTTTGAACCAATACCAATGATATTTTTAGCCAAGATATACAACTGGGTCATCATTTTAGCCATGTTTTGGTCTCTCTCTTGATCCTTTTCAATATGTTCTTTTGTCATTTTATAAGTAATAGGAGAGACTTGGTCTTCTCGAGTGTACCACACCCTATTTATCTTGGTCATGCAGTCAAGGAGTTGGGGTGTTATTGCATAGGGCTGTTGCATTATACCAATCGGAGAAAGCTGATCAGCCACTCCTTTGTTTATAGAATCGAGGCTTCTATAGAAATATTACAACAACACATTATTTGGAAGTCCATGTGTTGGGCGCTGAAGCACTAGCTTTTTAAATCTCAGTCATATCTCATGGATTGGTTCACCTTCCAAGCGCTTGAAACCTTTGATGTTGTCCCTGAAAGTCATCATCTTCGATAGGGAAATAAACGCACTTGGAATGCAGTAGTAAGCTTGTCCCACGAAGTGATAGAATCTCTTGGAAATTCCCCCAACAACTTGCTTTCCTTCCCCATCACAGAAAATAGGAACAACCTCAGACGGACCAATTCTTGCGATATGTTCTTAAATGAGAATGGTCCACAGACATGAACAAAACTTTTATGTGCTCACAGGGATCCTCATGAGCCAGCACCCCAAACAATCATTTCAATTGTAGGAGCTGGAGCATTGTGCTTGTGATGTGAAAAACTATGTTTCCTTCAGCCGGAGGTAAATGAATGGCATCAACACCACCCACTTGATTTGGGTCATTTACATCATTGTGATTCTGAATGTCATCTTGGTGGCCCACTTGGCTACCATTACTTCTGTTAACGCTCATCTCCTTCTCTATTTAACACAAGCAACACAAAACCAAAACTAAAATAAGTAGATTCAACTATAACTAAAAATCACAATTCAACTTCACCAAAAGAATTTTAAACAACACCATTCCCTGGCAGCGGCACCATTTTGATGAAAATTAATGTTTCGAGCACACCTCATCCGATTCTAGGTGTAAACGATCTTTAAGCAATATATAACCCAACAATTAGTTGGGGTCGAATCCCATAGGGAGCAGTACATGTTCAAATTCAATTAAGAATTACGAATGTGATCTAATTAGCTATAGGAATAGACATTATCGAAAAAGACTTATATACAAGTCAAACGTGTTGGCACGAATGTCAAAAGAGGGGTGGGTTAGGTTTGCAATTATCAACCACAACGCAGTCACAAACAATATGAAATAACAATAGGGAGAGGAATTCTCGGGATGTGATCGATTATAGGCAAATTTAAATATATGGGTAATTGAGACTATTAGTAAATAGCTAAATATCAGTGGGTAGGCTAGGCTATAATTGAAATAGCTTTCTCACAAACAATTATTCCTCTTTAAGTGATTTCTGTCGAACATCAACAATCATAGAAATTAAGAACAACCCTAAACCTTAATACATCTTCTATCTCGAGCAAGATGGGTAAGATAGGGTTTAGGATTCACTCTCTCAAGTATGGTGCAACAATGATCACTTTAATAATGTACTCGACAGGGCTCTAGGTTCTGCACTTGCATAAAATGGCTTGCCTACTACTTTGTCCCTAGATAACTTAAAGGGCTGGCTTGCACCTTTGATTTCTGATACCACCCTGAGGTGGATTGAGGGAGTATCTCCCATCGAGAAGAAGGACCTAAATATTGCCACTCGGTACTGGTTCGGGGTCATCACCAATTATATTATACCCTTACAGAACGAGTCCATCCTTAGCCATCTAAAGGCGGCTTGTCTTGGATCCATCATAACTAGGAAGATGATCAACATGAGACTTATCATTAAGCAGGAGATGGCCATGCGGGCCAAACATGACCAAACATCCCTTCCCTTTTCGGTCTTGATTACAAAGTTGTGCCGGCGTGCTGAAGTTCCTCGTGATGAGACGAGAGATATTGAGGTTACTCCTACATCTTCTACTAACATCTGGCATATAGAGGCCGAATACACTCGAGAGGAGGCAGACAGGAGGAGAGCAGCCCCGGTAGATGCATCCCCAGAGGTGCATATTGACTCTATACCAACAAAAACACCTTTTCCTACTCCGGCCTTTGGCCCTTCAGGTACATCCACTTCATCCCAAACTCTTGGTACTTCTACTACTTCCCAGCCGACCAAGATCACTCAGGCCATTCTCTTGAAGATGGGACACGTATCCCATTTACAGATGTAAGGGCTACTCGATTGGATGGTGCGGTACCATGGATGATCGGAAGTGCTATCCTAGCTGTACTGACACCCCTAAGAGCATCTATTGACACTCTCACAACAAGAGTTGAGACTTGTGAGAGTAGACAGGTGGAGACTTCAGAGGTGAAAGCTTTGAAAGATGAGGTTGCAGATCTGAGGAAGGATGTGGACTACTTGAAGTTGTCACGACCCGGGGTTATCCCCTAGGAGTAACATGGCGTACTTGACTTCGAAGGGGTCTCATACAAGCTCTTAGCATAATCATAACAAAAAGACATAGAATAATTGTGGAAAATTTAAAACTTTTACAATCGAAGTCAACTTCTGTTTCATAAATGTAAATAAGAATCTAGACTTGTCTCAATCATCATCTAGTACAATAGAGAGTACAAATAGGGTCAAAAGCCCTTTACATCAATAGAGTCTCAATATAGGAAAATACAATAAAACTAGAAATAAGTAATTCATCCTCGAACTTGAGGACTCACCAAGCTTAGGGAATAGTCAACCCAAGCTTCTCTTGAAGGGAGAAGTGCATATCAACGACCGGAACCTACACTCATAGAATGTAGAAAATATGGGTTAGCACAAATAATATACTAAGTATGGAAGCTATGCACCAAATCCTTAAAACATGCATAAAAGGGACATTTAGTTGAAATCATGCCTTTATCAAGTTTAAAAGCCATAATGCACATTTATACAGAAACACAAGCCAAACCAACATATAAGCAACCCAAAACCATACTAGTGCAATGCAAAGGTAATATCCCATAACCCTACCAAATGCTAAGTGTAACACCCCAGAAACTAGTAGACCAAACTAGAGCCTCAAGTTAGGATTCTAAGGTATGATGTATGTGATTAGAATCATAAATGAGACTTTCCGTACTTTGAATAAGGGTCTTGGTATTTGAATGTCAAGACACGTGTTAGACCCCGTATTTTAGAAGACGATTATGGAATGGTACAGGGTTGGAAGGGCCAAAGCAATCAAGTTAGAGTGTGAGAAACCTTGTCCTTTGAGGGGTTGTTTGGCGATGGGAGTACTTGATCACCCAAAGGGTTGGGTGAGTTGCCCTTGGGCTCTTGTGATCACCTAGTGAACTTCCCCATTGGCGTAGGTGCTGGACCAAAGGGCGAGCTAAATGGTAGCTCGCCAAGCTAGTTGGCGTGTCACCCATTGGCCCCCTCCAATCGCCCAATAACCAGCCCATTTAGTGGGTTCTATGGAAGAAAGGGCGAGCCAAGGGTGCAGTTGGTGAGTCTCATAGTGCACTTGGCGAGCCCAAGTGTCCAAAGGGCGAGCTTAGACGGGCAAGGGGCTGAATTTTAAGTTAAAACGTTTTAGTTCCTTAGTTCTTTACCAAAGTTGACCCTACATAATTCTATTCATTTACTAGAAAATATATAAGGATATTAGACCTAATTTTACCTTGTTTAAGTCATTCAGCCTAGAACCAAAAGAAAACAGAATGTTTCTCTTGCTAAAAAGAACCCCCATTGAAGAAGAAGTTAGGGGAAGCTAAGGTCAAGAACAAAGTCTCCATTGCTAAAGGATTGTTCTAGGGCTTGGATTAAGGTATGTTTAGCTTTTCATCTATGGGTTCTTCCACCCATAGAGTCCTCTAGAAACCCCCCAAGATTTGTGAAGAAGAACCCCAATCTAAGCTAGAGTTACTTCCAATGTATGGGTTTTTGGTGGGTATGATTTCAAAGTGTTGGATACTACTCATACATGATTAATTTAGTGTTTATTCATGATATTATGAAGAATTTCTGTGAATTCCTTGGCTAACCCTAATTTTCAAAGTATGTGGGTTTAGATCTTTTTTGATGAGAAATTGATGGTTCTTGATAGATTTTCTAGAGTTATCACCATGAATAGAACTTATCTAAGAATGGGAATATGAAATCATGAATTGAACTAGACTTATGCATGTATGATAGAATATGAATTGAATGATTAGAATTGGGACTCTATGATGAATTATGCCTAGAATTGTCTATAATTAAGGCTTCTGATTAAATATGACTTGTGACTTAGACTAGTATGATGGTTGTAGAGTGAAGCTTGAATGCAGGGTTTGAAGTCATTATGTTGATAACTAGGGCTTATAGAATAAGTCTAATATGATGGTATAACTTGCATGTATGTAGAACGTGAAAGGTATTCTCACATAGAATGATTCAAGATTGAAAGGCTAATTACCTAAAATGAATCATGCTAGTTAGAATAGAATAGATTGAAGTTGACCCTAATGATTCCTTCATGTGTAGTTGAATTATGTAGCTTGGGATGGTAGATCTCATGGTAGCTTGGGATGGTAGATCTCATGGTAGCTTGGGATTGTAGATCCCATGGTAGCTTGGGATTGAGGAACTAAGATCTCCTAAGGTAAGCTTGAACAAGCATTGGTCGGATGATTTTCATGGTAGCTTGCATTAGTATAGGCATGGTATCCTAGGATTGAGGATCTGTCACTCCTATGGGTAGTTTGTACTAGCTTTGTTAGAATGCCTTCATGGTAGCTTGACTTGGTTAGGCCAAGACCATTTCATGGTATCTTAGGATTGAGACACCACACTCTCCTAAGGATAGCTTAGGCTTGAGGATTCATACTCCCCTAAGGGTAGCTTGCATCCTATTGAACGTTTGCATGGTGGCTAGGCTGGTATACTTGTATCCTTCCTAGGATAGCTTGGATTGCATTGTAAGGTGTGTTCCATGGTAGTTAGGTCTAGCGTAGTATGTGCAATTCTTTGATAGTCTAGAATGATAAATAGTTAGCATTGAGTAAGCTAGCCTAAGGGAGTACTTAGTGTGAGTGGTAGTATGGGATGCCACTCATACATGGAATAGCTATGACTTGAAGCTACTTATTAACTATCCTCTTATGTAGTGTATGCCTAGCTTGGATTGTTTCTATAGTTGCCTTCCATGATATGATTGACTTAAGTTGATAGTTCCTTGTCAATATGAAGTAGGTCTATAGTGACACCTAGAGATGGTAAATATGAATGGGGTGACTTCAAGAAATGATTAGTGTGTGTGGTATTATGGGATGCCCCACATGCATTGCACAAGCGTGCCTTGAGGTTACTTAGGAGTATAAGTGCTCTTAGGATATGAAAACCTAGGTCTTGACTATGGAGGTGGACTATAACCAAAATGACCAAAGAGAGGTACTTAGCTTAGATAATATTATGGGATGTTATCTTTGCCTTCACAAGTATGCTTGGAGGTGGCTTGTGAAGTAGTTCACTTGAATATGAAAGACTAATGGTTTAAGTATGAAATTCTGCTTATGTCTTGTGTTGATTCATTATGGTATGATGCTTATGTTGGAATTTATGTTATGAATATGTTATTGTCTCTTATACTTATGTCTTATGTTGACTAACCATTTGGCATATTTTATGTTGGTATGTTAGCTTTCATACTTGGTACATTTTGTAATAACGCATATTGCCTACATTCTAATCAAATGTAGGGTGTTTGATATTGAATTTATTTGGAGGCTAGGTTTCTAAGGTGTTTGAAGACTTAAAGAATTGGCGAGTCCTCATAGCTTCGAGGACAAACCCACTATGTTCCTTTTATGTCATTTTCTATGTTTTAGACTTTATATGGGCTGCGTCCCAAGACTTTTATTCATGTTATTCATAGATGGTTTGAGACAAAGGTTTTAGTAAAGACTTCCGCTTTTATGAAATGTTTTGATTTAATGTTTTAAAGAAATTTTTTAATTTTCCCCTACATTTCTATGATCGTATGTTATGATGACGCTAAGGGCTTCTATTATACCCCTTCGGGGTCGAGTATGCCGTGTTATGTCTAGGGGGTACCCCTGGGTCATGACACTAAGTATCACATTTAGGCTACCAACAAATACATATCTTACTTTTGCCTCATCCATAACCAACATACATAAGTAAGGAGTCATTCATGTTCATGGCTTGTAACAAGTAAAGTCAACCTTAACATTCATACATACCTTTAATGCATAATCCATAAGTCATCATAACATAAGAGAACCTGACCATACCCCCAGTCATACTAAGTAGTCCCTCTTAAGAAGTCATAATTAAAGCCCATATTCTTATCATAGTTCATATTCATATCATATAGGGAAGTTTAGCCTTAACCGACATATATCATGTGAGCTACATGGAATCCGGTGTTCTACCCCCACACCGAAAAGAGGTATCCTACTTGTATGAGCTAGAACTTTCATATTATCTTTTAGGTGGATCGACTAGCTAAAGACCTATGTGGGCACATAGTTATGGGATATGGGGATTGCTGCTACAAACCTGGACTACTAACATAAAAGGTTTCCATCCCATGAGACAACATACATTGGGAAGCCGGACTTGCTAAACGTAAAAGCCTCCATCTCATTTTCATATCCACTTGGTGTGAAGCATAATTCCCTTTAAAGATCATATTAAGTCTTTACTTAATTTAATATTCATAAGATAATGCACTAGGCACTCAACCAACATACATCATAATAGCTCATAGATTCATTAGGTGAGAATGTCCTTTCAACCTTAGAATCATCAACATGTGAGTAAACCTTTCACATAACATTCATATTGTTTCATGAGAATAGCTTTTCAATCAACACAATTAGCTTATCATAACATACGTACATACTTCATGCATAATCAATGCAAGGGTATAGGAAAGAAGGATCTTTCATCAATATTACAATTACACAATAGTTATAGCATCACTATCTATGTGAATCATGAGTTCATGTACAATCTTCATCAACATATACAAACCCTAGTTATTAGCCCTTTAAGGGTAGGAATCAAGATCAACCCTAACTTCTACAATTACAACACTAGATAGGGGAATTTCATGATTCAACAACTTAATAAACATAAACATAATCAATTGTCAAGCTCCCATGATCAATCAAGCCATACATAGTTCACAATTTAGGATGAATAGGAAATCATGGGTCCAAGAGAGATTTTCATCATAAAACATCAATACTCCAACATTCCAATCATAAATTATCATAATCAACCAAAAAAAACCATAATTAGACAATGGAAAACGTTTTGGAAGAAGACTCATGTAAGAGATTGAAAACCCTAAGTTTGGGAGATTTGGAATCTTGAAAGCATAACTTGAAGGGGCTCCTTGGGTGATAGATACCCAAGTATGAAAAGAATCCATACCTCAATTAAGAATCACCAAGAAATTTGGGGAAGAACCTTTGGAATTCACAAACCTAGTTTCAATGGCTCCTTTCTTCTTTCTTGAGCTTAGAGAGAGAAATATTGAGAGAAAGATGATGTTCTTGGGTTTCTTCTTTTATTAAGTGGGAGTAACTAAATTGGAAGGATGACTGTAAAAGATATATATACTTGTTAGGAAAAGAGTGGGAAAGTGTTGGTTCAAGTTTTAGAGGTATTACTTAAAGACCCAAGCTTAAGCTTTAAAAATTGCCTAAGGCAAGCTGGAGCTCGCACTTTGGCACTCCTTGGCACGCCAAGGGCACTATGTGACACGCCTAATGGACCCTTGGCTAGCCTAAAGTTACAGAATGCTCCACAATGGAGCAACTCCTTTGGGTGATAGGGCAGCCTCTTAGGCGACTCGACAAGGGGGTTGGTGAGCCCTGACCTAGCTCACCCAATTTTTTAGTGGCTAGGTCAAGGGGAGGCTTCCCACTAGGCTAGGAGAGCCCTCTTGGCTAATCTCCAAAGCTCATGGGTGATACTACTGCCCATCTTTGAATGGACCAAAAGCATATATTGTTTTCCTTCATTTTTCTTAGGTAGTTTAGTTCCTTATCTTCATCCTAGATGTTTACCTCCTTCATTTTAGCTCTAGTCAAGTCTAACCATCTTCGGAAGGTTACACAATCCACACATTTAGCTCTAGGTTAACCTACCATTTTTTTGGGGCGTTACATTATCTCCCCCTTGGGAACATTCGTCCTCGAATGATGATTTAGATACCATACAGAATTAAAGACTCAAGACTAGCAGCCCTGAATGCGTGCAACATAACAAATATGCACAATTTATAGGAGGAAACCTCAACTCCATCTCAAGACATAATCGATGCAATACAAGGAAGTAGGTACTACATCTACAACCCATGATGCACAGAACTCATCAATTAACACAAACATGGGAGTAACTACCTTCTCCAACTCAAAGCAAGCTCAACACAACAATATGGAGCCAACATATCAGTTAATAAAAATCATAACTAAGCATGTTCATCAATCACCTCATGAAGTCAAATATGTAATCATCATACTAAAATGCAAATCAACATGCGGAACATATAGATCATGAAAACTCAATTTTTGTTAAATTATGAATTCTCACAAGAACATGCATATCATATGGAAATTATAAAGAACACTTATAGCACAAATGACTTCCAAAACACCAAACTCAAGAAAAACTACTTACCTTAAGTTTGGATAGCAATAACAGGAAAAAGATAAGGATAGCAGGACTTCATATCAGCCTCGGCCTCCCACGTAGCACCCTCAACTAAGTGATTCCTCCATAAAACCTTAACAGAAGCTACCTCTTTCTTTCTTAACCTCTTAATTTGCCGGTCTAGAATTTCTACCAGAATCTCTTCATAAGAAGACTCTCATCAACTCCCAAGCCTTTTAAAGGAATGATGGATACCAGATCACCAATGCACTTCTTAAGCATAGAAACATGATATACTGGGTGAACCGGAGTAAACCCATTCGGCAAGACTAACTCATAAGCACCCTTCCCAATATGCTCTAAGATTTGATATGGGCCCACATACCGGGGACTAAGCTTTCCCTTTTTACCAAACCTCATCACTCCTTTCATAGGTGATATTTTCAAGTAGATCCAATCACCAATCTCAAATTATAGATCCATCCATCTAACATCGGCATAAGATTTTTGCCAACTTTTGGCCGTCTTCAACCTCTCTCTAATGAGTCGAACTTTTTCAATGGCCTCATAAACTAGTTCGGGACCAATTAGAGCTAATTCACCTACTTCAAACCAACCAACCAGAGATCTACACCTCCTACCATAAAGGGCTTCAAACAGAGCCATGGCAATGCTTGAGTGGTAACTATTGTTGTAGGCAAACTCAATCAATGGGAGATGGTCATCCCAACTACGCTTGAAATCTATCACACAGGCACTCAACATGTCCTCTAAAGTTTGAATGGTGCGATCCGCTTGACAATCCATTTGAGGGTGGAAAGAGGTACTAAGTTTAACATTGGTACCAAGTCCTATTTGGAATGCCTTCTAAAAATGTGAAGTAAATTGAGTACCCCGATTCGAAATGATAGAAGAGGGGACCCCATGCAACTTCACTATCTCATTGATGTACAACTTGGCATAGTCTTCCACCGAAAATGAAGTACTGACGGGAATAAAGTGGGCGGACTTTGTCATTCTATCAAAATTGACCCAAATATAATCATGTTACCTTCGAGTACGAGGCAACCCCACAATAAAATCCATATTCACATCCTCCCACTTCCAAGTGGGAATATCTATATCTTGGGACAACCCTCCGGGCCTTTGATGCTCGGCTTTAATTTGTTGGCAATTCGGACACTTGGCTACAAAACCCGCTATATCCTTTTTCATACCATTCCTCCAATAGACTTGCCATAGATCACTGTACATCTTGGTGGCTCCCGGATGAATAGAATATCGCGGACCATGAGCCTCTTCTAAAATTTTCTCCCTTAAGCCATCAACATCCGGAACACATATTCTACCTTGGTACCTAAGCACCCTATCTCCCCCTTGGGAGAAAGCCTCAATGGCCTTATTGAGAACCGATTCTTTCAACTCCATTAGTATGGGATCAAGGTGTTATTTAGACTTCACATCAACCACAAAGGACGATTTAGAACTATGATGGACCATAACTCCACCCTTGGTGGCATGTACTAGTTGGACACCTAACCGGGTCAACCTATACACATCACGAACCAATTCCTTCTTCTCATCTTCTACATGAGCCACACTACCCATGGGCAATCGACTTAGGGTATCCGCAACTACATTAGCTTTGCGGGGTGGTAAAGGACACATGTCATAATTCTTCAAAAGTTCTAACCACTTTCTTTGTCGGAGATTCAAGTCTTTTTGGCTAAATACATATTGAAGACTCTTGTGGTTGGTGAAGACATTTACATGGACCCCATATAAGTAATGTGTCCATATTTTCAAAGCAAACACAACCACCGCTAATTCGAGATCATAAGTCGGATAATTCTTTTCATGTACTTTGAGTTGTCTTGAAGTATAGGAAATCGCTTTACCATGTTGCATAAGGACACATCCCAAACCCACTCTAGAAGTGTCACAATATACTACAAACCCATCGGTACCCTTCGGTAAGGTCAACACCGGAGCAGAGGTAAGTCTATCTTTCAATTATTAGAAGCTTTTCTTACAAGCCTCTGACCATACAAACTTAGCTTGCTTTTGAGTTATTGCCGTCAATGAAGAAACAATGGAGGAAAAATCCTCAACAAACCTCCTATAATAACCGGCTAAACTCAAGAAGCTTCTAATATCGGTAGGAGATAGAGGTCTAGGCCAACTCTTGACCGCATCCTTTTTTAGGATCTACCTCAATACCCATACCCGACACAATATGACCAAGGAAGGCAACCGATCTTAGCCAAAACTCACACTTGCTAAACTTTGCATACAATTGGTGGTCTTTAAGGACTTGCAATACATTCCTCAAATGATCCATATGTTCACCCTCACTTCTCGAATAGATCAAAATATCGTCAATAAAAATGATCGCAAATGAATCAAGATATTGCCTAAATACCCTATTGTTTAGGTCCATGAATGCCACCGGGGAATTTGTTAACCCAAAAGACATAACCACAAATTCGTAGTGACCGTGCCGGGTCATAAAGGCCGTCTTGGGAATGTCACATCCTCTTACCCTTAGTTGATGGTAACCCGAACGAAGATCTATTTCAGAGAAAAAGTTAGCCCCTTGGAGTTGATCAAACAAATCATCAATCCTAGGAAGAGGATACTTATTCTTTATAGTGACCTTGTTCAATTGTCGGTAATCAATACACATCCTAAGGGACCCATCTTTCTTCTTCACAAACAATACCGGAGCACCCCATGGAGATATCCTTGGTTGAATAAATCGCTTGTCTAACAAGTCCTTGTGTTGCTGCTTCAACTCTTTCAGTTAGGACGGAACCATTCTAAATAGAGGGATAGATATGGGTTGTGTATCTGGCAAAACATCAATGCCAAAGTCTATTTCTTGTTCGGGAGGTATGCCGGGAAAGTCATTGGGAAAGACTTCCGGAAACTCACTCACCACGGGAACCGACTCTAAAGAAGTGACCGTGGACTAAACATACATAACCCTAACAATATGACACATGCACCCCTTGGAGTTCATTTTTCTAGCTTTTAGACATGAAACAAATTGACCTCTAGGAATAGAATTCCCCTCTTTCCACTCTAAAATTGGCTCTTTTAGAAACTGAAATTTGACCACACGGGTCCTACAATCTATTGAAGCATAACATGCATGCAACCAATCCATGCCCAAAATTACATCAAAATCAAGCATGTCTAATTCTACCAAATCAACGAAAGTGACTTTATGAGACAAAGAAATACGACAACTCCTATAGACTCTTTTTTCCACTACTGAGTCACCAACCGGGGTTGACATCAAAAAAGGTTCTAGTAACTCTTTGGGGAGCACTTCAAATTTCATAGCCACAAAAGGTGTAACAAATGACAAGGTGGCACCGAGGTCTAATAATGAATAAACATCAATGGAAAACACTTGCAACATACCCAAAAGAACATCCAGGGAGCTCTCTTGACCACTTTTGGGATTGAAGAGCATAGAAGCAATTCTTCTAGGGAGCATTGGAATTTGAACCACTAGGAGGGATTTTCTCTCCCTCTCCCCCATGAACCTTTAGCATGGGACAATCTCTCTTCATATGACCGCTCTTCCCACAACTAAAGCAACCATCCGTGCCAACTAAGCACTTGGCATCATGCTTCATGCTGCACTTTGCACAACTAGGTCTTTCAACATAAGAGCTACCACTGTTACCTCCTTGTGGCTTAGGGTTAGACACCCTATCTTTGTTGACCCTTGGAGTGCTAAAGGAGCCTTGGTTGGAAAACCTCTTCTTGAACCTTGGTTTACCTTGAACCTCAAATTTACCGTTGGAAGAATTCCCATCATCGGTCCTTGCCCTCTTCACTTCTCTATTCACTTGTTTGAGCTTTTGTTCCTCAATTTGTTCGGCATGAACCATAAGACATGAAATATTCATACATGGGATGAGCATTGCCAAACGATATTCATTGACTACCAAGTGGGATATGCCCATAACAAATTTGTTCATCTTGGCCCTAGAGTCCGCCACTAAGGTTGGAGCATATTTAGACAATTGGGTGAACTTAAGGCTATACTCCTTCACACTCATACCTTCTTGGTGAGGGTTGATGAATTCTTGCATCTTTCTCTCCCTCAACTCTAGGGGGAAAAGCCTATCAAGGAAGGCCGACTTGAACACTCCCCAATCTATCGAGCCCGCTCTCACGAGTCTCTCATCCTTCCATTGCTCATACCATACTTGAGCTACATCCTTCCATTGGTAGGCGGCTAGTTCCACCTTCACTTGAGATGACACCCTATTAGGATCAACCACCTTCAACACTTCTTCTATAAAGCCTTGTGGGTCCTCCTCCACTTTGGAACCATAGAATGTAGGGGAATTCATTCTAGTGAAATCCCTAATTTTTGAAGCGGTTGTACTTGCATTGGGGTTCACATGATCTCTAGCATCCCTAGTGACTTGAGTCGTTAGAGCATGATTCAATGTTTGGAGAGCCGACCTTATTTTCACATTGGTCATACCCCCTCATCATTAGGAGCTTAAGGACTTTGGGGAGGAACTCCCTCATCCACAATCTCCTCTTCCATCCTTCTTGCGGCTGCTCTTCTTGTAGTCATATCCTATATGCATAAGAAAAGGGTTAGGAAAAGGACTTCATAGAGTTAAAACTCTTAAGGCACGACTAAAGAGTAATCAAATAGGTGAAAGTTCCTAAGCATCTTATAGCCTCTCATTCATAAGTGTGGCGCTTCACACTTATGAACAAGACTACTAGACGTGGTTCATGAGACATCATCCTAGAATCATTCTATAACCTTGTGCTCTATTTACCAAGTTTGTCACGACCTGGGGTTACACCCTAGGAGTAACATGGCGTACTTGACCCCGAAGGGGTCTCATACAAGCCCTTAGCATAATCATAACATAAAGACATAGAATACTTGCGGAAAATTTAAAACTTTTACAATCAAAGTCAACTTCTTTTTCATAAACAAAAATAATAATCTAGACTTGTCTTAACCACCATCTAGTACAATAGATAGTACAAATAGGGTCAAAATCCCTTTACATCAATAGAATCTCAAAATAGGAAAGTACAATAAAACTAGAAATGAGTAATCCGTCCTTGAACTTGAGGACTCGCTAAGCTTAGGGAATAGTCAACCCAAGCTTCACTTGAAGGGAGAAGTGTGTATCAATGACCGAAACCTACACTCATAGAATGTAGAAAATATGGGTTAGGACAAATAATGTACTAAGTATGGAAACCATGCACAAAATCCTTAAAGCATGCACAAAAGGGACATTTAGTTGAAATCATGCCTTTATCAAATTTAAAAGCCATAATGCACATTTATGAATAAATACAAGCCAAACCAACATATAAGCAACCCAAAGCCATACTGGTTCAATGCAAGGGTAAGATACCATAACCCTAACAAATTCTAAGTATCATATTTAGGCTACCAACAATATACATATCTTATGTTTGCCTCTTCCATAACCAACATACATAAGTAAGGAGTCATTCATGTTCATAGTTTGTAACAAGTAAAGTCAACCTTAACATTCTATATACCTTTCATCATAATCCATAAGTTATCATAACATAAGAGAACCTCACCATAACCCCTCTTAAAGCCTACTTGTGCAATGCATAAGTGAAGTCCCATACCCCCACTCATACTAAGTAGTACCTCTTCAGAAGTCATAATTAAATCCCATGTTCTTGTCATAGTTCACATTCATATCATATAGGGAAGTTTAGCCTTAACAAAAATAGACCATGTGAGTTACATAGAATCCGGTGTTGTACCCCCACACCGAAAAAAGGTGTCCTACTTGCCTAATGTAGAACCTTCATAATAGCTTTTAGGTGGATCTACTAGCTAAAGACCTATGTGAGCACATAGTTATGGGATATGGGGATAGCTACTAAAAACCTGAACTACTAACGTAAAAGGTGTCCATCCTATGAGGCAACATACATTGGGAAGCAGGGCTTGCTAAATGTAAAAAGCCTCCATCTCATTTTCATATCCACTCGGTGCAAACCATAATTCCCTTTAAAGATAATATTAAGTCTTTACATAAGTTCATATTCTTAAGAGAATGCTCTAGGCACTCAACCAACATACATCACAATAGCTCATAGATTCAGTAGGTGATAATGTCTTTTCAACCTTAGAATCATTAACATGTGAGTAAACCTTTCATATAACATTCATAGTGTTTTATGAGAATAGCCTTTCAATCAACACAGTAAGCTTGTCATAACATACGTACATACTTCATGCATAATCAATGTAAGGGTATAGGGAAGAAGGATCTTGCATCAATACGACAATTACACAATAGTCATAGGATCATCACTATCTAAGTGAATCATGAGTTCATGTACAATCTTCATCAACATATACAAACCCTACTTGTTGCCCCTACAAGGCTAGGAATCAAGATCAACCCCAAATTCTAGAATTAAAACACTAGATAGGGGAAGTTCATGATTCAACAACTTAATAAACATAAACATAATCTATTGTCAAGCTCCCATGATCAATCAAGCCATACATAGTTCACAATTTAGGAAGAAGGGGAAATCATGGGTCCAAGAGAGATTTTCATCATAAAACATCAATACTCCAACATTCCAATCATAAATCATCATAATCAACCAAAATAAACCATAATTAGACAATGGAGAACGTTTTGGAAGAAGACCCATGTTAGAGATTGAAAACCCTAGGTTTGGGGGATTTGGAATCTTGAAAACATAATTTGAAGAGGCTCCTTGGGTTATTGCTACCCAAGGATGAAAAGCATCCAAACCTCAATGAAGAATCTCCATGAAATTTGGGGAAGAACCTTTGGAATTCACAACCCTAGCTTCAATGGCTCCTTTCTTCTTCCTTTAGCTTAGAGAGAGAAATATTGAGATAAAGATGATGTTCTTGGGTTTCTACTTTTATTAAGTGGGAGTAACTAAACTAGAAGGATTTTGACTTTAAAAGGTATATATACTTGTTAGGAAAAGAGTGGGAAAGTGTTGGCTCATGTTTTGGAGAGATTACTTAAAGACCCAAGCTTAAGATTTAAAAATTGCCTAAGGCACGCTGGAGCTCGCCCTTTAGCACTCCTTGGCTCTGGAAGGGAACTAGGCAACATGCCTTGTAACGACCTGTAAAACGAATAAGTGAACTAGAGTCTAACGATGTTGTCTTGGACTTTATGTAAGGTTTGAGGGTGTAAAGTGTTGTCCCGAACTTAGGTTGAGGGGTTTAGGGGTTAAATGTCAAGGTACGACTCCCAAAGGACCACCCTACGGGTCCTTGAGGAGGACCCTAAACCCTAACCGCTAAGACCCCAAGGAAAACCAAAACAACCCAAAATTTAGTCAATCACGGATGGGACCTATGTCCCGTAGGTCCATCCATGCCCCGTGGATGGCCTCCGTGGATCAAGGTCCCATTTGGTGAGTTTCAGCCACGAACCACGCCTCAACAGCACGGTCCGTGACACAATCCATGCTCCGTGGATAGGGGTTTCGTGGTTTACACCTGTGTGCTGTCCAAAACTAGGCCAAGTGAGGGGTGGTTTGGTAAATTCCCCCTTTGGTTAGTTGAGTTATTTGACGGCTTTTATTGGTAAATTAAGATATTTTACGGGTTTTAAAGTATTAAAACACCTTTTCAAAGTCATTCTTAAAAATTACTCAAATTAGAAATGTCACGACCCAAGCCTAGGGCCTAGACGTCACATGGCGAATGAGGAACCCGAAGGAACCCCAAACAAGCCTCTCAAACTTGTCATCACACTTCATCGGTCGCGGAAGTACATTCAACATTAATTAACGGGAAATAGGGAATAAGAGCAAACCATTTCAAAATGACATCATAGAACAAGAGTCAAGCTCATTTACAAAATACTTGTCCAACGCACACCTCTACATACATAGATAGGACGGGGGC